>PVJS01006196.1:0-60927 GCA_004027185.1 Glis glis | reverse complement strand
ACCAGCCCAGAATCACCCATAGCCACCAGCCCACCCCATCACCCACAGGGGCCAGCCCAGAGTCGCTACCCCATTACCCACAACCACCAGCCTAAAGTCACCCCATCACCCACAGGAGCCAGCCCAGAGCCGCCCCATCACCTGCCCACCCCATCACCCACAGGGACCAGCCCAGAGCCTACCCCATCACCTGCTGCCACCAGCCTAGAGCCCACCTCACCACCTATAGCCACTTGCCCAGAGCCCACTCAATCAACTACAGCCACCATCCCAGAACTCAGCCCATCACCCATAGCCACCATCCCAGAGCCTACCCCATCATCTACAGCCACCAGCCCAGAGCCCACCCTATCACCCACAGCTACCGGTCACCAGTGCACCCCATCACTCACAGCCACCAGCCCAGAACCCATCCATCACCTACAACCACCATGCCCTCAGTGTATAATGGCTAGATGAATTGTGGTGTATTTTTTCAATAGAATACAAATTAAAAACGAGACTTAAAGAAATATAGTCACATTAAGTAACACAGAGGACTCACAAACATGATCACTACATATGGTGCAATTCCACTGATATTAAGTTCAAAACTAGGTTAGACTGTACATGCTTGGGAATAAACACAAGGGTGTGTTTGAATAAAGAAGAGCAAGAAATGGTCGATTCCAAAGTTACGACACTGGCCACCCTAAGGGTGGATGGATATGAGGAAAGACTGGGGCTGATGAGTGTCTATTTCTTGGTTACACAAAAATTAGCTTGCAATTACTCATGTTTTTTTTTAAATTAGAAATAATATTTTATTTTTTCAAAAGCAGTATATTTTCATCCTAGAAAATTAGAAAACAAAAATAAGTAAATAGAAACATATTCCCATCCCCTAAAATTTTCAATTAATAGTTTATATCCTTCCAGATCTTTCTCTAAAAATAAATAAAACATAAATGCACTTTCTACTCAATTGACATCATGCTGTACATGTTTTCAGCCATTGAAGTGTTCAATTTTGTTGGTTTTAGTATATTCACAATATTGTGATACCATCATGACTATGCAATTCTAGAATTTAATTCCAGGATTTTCATCACCCCAAAAGGAAACCTCATACCCATTAGCAGTCACACCCATCCTTCCCATTCCCCAGACCATGGAAACCACTAATCAAATTTCCATTTCTATGGATTTTCCTTTTCTGAATATTTCATATAAGTGGAATTATATAATGTATGGCCTTTGTACCTGCCTTGGTTCACTTAGGATGTTATCAAGATTCATGTATGTTGAAGTATGTATTAGTACTTCATCCCTTTACAACTAAATGGTATTCCACTATGTGGATATGCACATTTTGTGCATCGTTCATCAGTTGGATTGTTGACACTGTTTGGCTACTGTGGATAATGCTGGCAGGAACACATATGTATAAATTTCTGTGTGCACACATGTTTCTGTTTCCCTTAGGTATGTATCTATGAGTGGAATTTGTCTGGGCTGTATGGTGTGTTTAACTTCTTGAGGAACTTCCAAACTATTTTCCAAAGTGCCTGTGTCATTGGACTTTCCCACCAGCAGTGTATAAGTGTTCCTATTCTCCATATCCTTGTCAACACTTGTTACTGTCCATCTTTTTGGTCAAGCTATCCAAATAGATGTGGTATCCCACTGTGATTTTGATTTGCATTTTCCTAATGACTTATGATGTTGAACATATGGTCAAGTGTGTGGTTGGCCATTTGCATATTTTCTTTGGAGAAGTGTCCATTCAGATTCTTTCCCCACTGTGTAATTGTATCATTTGTCATTTTCGTGTTGAGTGCTACGAGTTCCTCATTCTAGGCACTAGTCCCCTATCAGATATATGATTTTCTAACATTTTCTGCCATTCTGTGGGTTGCCTTTTGGCTTTCTTGATAGTATGCTTTAAAACATGAGTTATTAACATTGATGAAGTCCCATTTATCTATCATTTTCTTTGGTTGCTCAGATTTTTGATGCCACATCTAAGAAACTGTTATATTTAGATATAAAATGTCCCCTAAAGAGCTCATTTGTTAATGTTTGGAACTGATGTAATTGAATCATGAGGGTTGTAATTCCAGCAGTGGATAAATACATTGTAATGGATTTATCTGGGGTGTGGCCTGGGCTAGTAGGGTGTGGCTGGAGGGGGTGGATCCCTAGGGGTGCGACCTTGGAGATTATATATGGTTCCTCCTCCTCCTCCTCCTCCTCCTCCTCCTCCTCCTCCTCCTCCATATATATGGCCTCTATGATATGAGGAGCACAGCCCATGTGCTCTCCCTCTCTACGTCTCCTGCCACTATGTCCTGAGATTTGCAGTCAGTGGTCTCACATGGATTGAACCCGAAATCATAAGAAAATAAATCTTTCCTCTAAGTTACATGGTCCATCTTTCAGATTATAGCTGCAAGAATGCTGACTGGAACAGAAAATGGTACCTAGGAAGTGAGATTGCTGTTATAGCTGAGTCTGACCATGTAGATTGTGACTCTTTGGAACTGGTTTGTGAGAGGAAACTGGAAGGGCCAATATGTGGCTAGAAAGACAGATGGTAAAAACTGTGCTCAGGAGATTTTGAGGCACAAAGAGGACTCCATAGGGATATGGAGTAGAAGTCACATGTTTACACCTTGGCAAAGAACTTATCAGTGTTTTGCCCATGTCCTGAAAGTTTGTGTGAGGCCAAATTTAAAGATGGGCTAAATAAACTGGTGGAGGAAATATCAAAACAGCAAAATATCCAAACTGCATTATGGATATTGATGTCTGCATTCAGCGGACACCAAATTACAGGAGCGGAAAGTAAAGCAGAGAGATTTTATAGATTTGCAGTTTGGCCAGAGAGGCATGTGTAAAGCTGGGTCCCAGAGAGATGATGTCATGGAAGGAAGGAAGATGGCTGAAAGGAAGGAGAAAGCAGTGGCCATGATGGAGGTGGGGTCAGTGATGGCCATGATGGAGGGGGCACATGAAGTTGGGGCCAGGGGTGGCCCAGATGGACTTGGGGCCAGTGGCCACCTGGATGGAGTGGGCCTGGGGCTGTGATTAAAAAGGCCCCAGAGGCAATGATTAAGGAAATCGTGACTACCTTTTCTGTTGGTGACCCATCTCAGAGCCCAAGTATTGCTGGCTTTGTTAGAAAAAGGAGGCCATAGAGGCTTCCCCCCAGATTTCAAAGGCCAGGCAATGTGTGGCAGGGTCAGAATCCCTGAGAGCAGGCCCCAATGGGGCACTTTGTGAAGCTATGAGGGTGAAGCCAAGGTTGCAAGAAATATCCCCCAGATTTAGAAATGCCAGAACCATGGAGGGATGTTTCTGAGGAAAGGCTGCTGGCTGAGAGCCATGGAGCCAGGTTGGAAGAGACAGTAAACTGTCCATTGCAATCAGTCAGGCCATAGGGGCGGGGCTTCCAAAGCCCCTTGGAGATCACTTCTTACCGCCATGTGCCAGAAGTGGAGCTGCAGGATCAAATGCTTGTCTTGAGGATTTCGTTATTATTTTGGCCCCATCCCTTCTTCCTATGGCCCTATTCCTCCCTTTGGGAATGCAAATGCTTACTCCTTGCCTTTGTATATTGGATGCATGTAACTTGCTTTTTATTTTGACCTTCATTGTCTTACAGGAGCACACAAGAGTTCACCTTGAGTCTCAGAGGAGACTTTGGGACTTGTCAGCAATGTTAGAACCGTTAAGACTGTGGGAACTCTTAGAACTAAATGCATTTTTCATTCTGAGCTAGGCATGAGCTCTTTAGGGGCCTGGGGTGGAATGTTATAGTTAGATATAAAATGTCCCCTAAAGAGCTCATTTGTTAATATTTGGAACTGATGTAATGAGTTATGAGGGTTGTAATCCTGGCAGTGTATAAATTCATTGTAATGGATTTATCTGGGGTGTGGCCTGGGCCAGTAAGGTGTGACTGAAGAGGGTGGATCCCTTGAGGTGGGGTTTTGGAGATTATATATGGTTCCCCCCACTCTCTCTTCCTTCTGGCCTCTATGATGTGAGGAGCACAGCCATGTGCTCTCCCTCCCTCCATCTCTCACCCCCATGCCCTGAGATCCACGGTCCCTGGCCTCACATGGACTGAACCCCAAACTGTAAGAAAATAAATCTTCTTTCCCCTAAGTTATGTGGTCAGTCTTTTAGATTATAGTTTCAAGAATGCTGACCAGAACAGAAACCATTGCCTAATTCGAAATTATGATGATTTACATCTATTTTCTTCTACATATTTTATAGTTTTACCTCTTGCATTCAGGTTAATCCACTTTTAGCTAACTTTTTAATATGGTGTGAGGTAGGGGGCAACTTCATTCTTTTTGCATGTGGTTATCCAACAGTCCCCACACCACTACATCTCTTCTTCCCTCCATTGAATTGTCTTGGAATCTTTTTTCCTGTGTCTTATGTCTTTTTTGTTTCTCTATTTCTTCTTCCTTTGGCGTTAGAGAGGTACTTTATAGTGTACCATTTATACCCTTGTTTTTTTTTTTGCTATATGTTTTTTGAGATATTTTATTAGTGGTTTTCCTGGGAATTACAATTACACTTCAATGTATAGCAATCTAATGGATGAGTGCAAACTTAATGTTCATAATGTATCCAAACTTTGCTCTTGTGCGACACCATCATTCTCTCCCTACTTTTCATGATTATTGCCATACAAATTGCATATTTGTTTAGTGAAAGTCCATCAGCACAGGTTTATTATTGCCTTTGCAGTTGTTTCTAAAGGGAGGTAGAAAAAATTACAAACAAAAATATGTATATGCTGTCCTTTATATTTAACTATATATTACCTTTACAGGTGCTCTCTGTTTTTTTTTTCACATGGACTCAAGTTACTGTGTAGTGCCCTGCCATTTTCGGCTAGTGTTTCTTGTAGGGCAGGTCTGTTAGTGACAAATTCTTTCAGGGTTTTAAAAAAATCTGTGAATGTCTTAATTTTCTTCCTTTTCAAAGGATGGTTTTGCTGGGTGTAGAGTTATTGATTGACAGTCTCTTCTTTCCAACACTTGAGCATGTCATCCCACTGCCTTCCAGCCTCCATAGTTTCTGATAAGAAATCAGCTGTCAGTCTTATTTGTGTGTGTGATGAGTTGACTCTCACTGCTTTCGATTCCTTTTGACAGTCTGATTTTGAGTTAATTAAGCATCTTAGATGTGTAGATTAAAGCTTTAGTTATTTTTTACATCAAGTTTGGATATTTTGGCTGATATTTTTCATGCTCTTTATGCCCTCCCTCTTTCTCCTCTCCTTCAGGGAGACCTGTTATGTGTATGTTGGTATGCTTGATGGTATCCCCCAGATCTCTGAGAAGACTTTGTTCACTTTTCTTCCTTCTTTTTAAAATTTCTGTTCTTCAGATGGGAAGAAACCCATTGCTCTGTCTTCAAGAATATTGATTCTTTATGCTGGCAGCTCAAATGTGCTATTGACTTCCTCTAGTGCAGTTTTGCTTTAGTTACTATGCTTTTAAAATCCAGAATTTCTATGTGGTTCTTTAAAAAAAATTAAAAAGACTAAAGATGACAAGTGTTGGCCAGGTGTGAAGGGAATGTAAGTTATATACAGTCATTTTGGAAAACGGTATTGAGGTTCCTCAGAAAATTAAAAATAGAATTACTGTATGATTCAGTAATCCCACTACTAGGTAGATATCCAAAAGAAGTGAAGTCAGTCTGTCAAAAAGATGTCTGTACTCGTGTGTCCTCTGCATCGCTATTCACGGAGTCACGAATCAACCTAAGTGTCCATCAACTGATGAATGGATAAAGAAAATGTACACATATGCTATGGAATACTATTCAGCCATAAAAAGAATTAAATCCTCTCATTTGCAGCAACATGGATGCAACTGGGGATAATTATGCTAAATAAAACAATCCAGAGGCAAAAAGAAAGGTCCTCATGATCTCATTTATAAGTGAAATTTTAAAAAGTTTATCTCATAAAAGTCGAAAGTAGCATGGTGGTTGGCAGAGGCTGGGGAGAGTAGGGAGAGGGAGAGATGGGAAAGGCTAAGCAGTGGGCGCTGAGTTATGGTTGGATAGGAGCAAGAAGTGCCGTGTGCTATTGTTATCTGTAGGCTGCCTACAGGTAACAAGTCATCTACAGGGTGACTACAGATAGCAATAATGTACATTTCAAAAAGCTAGAAGAAAGGACTTGAAAGTTTTCACCATAAAGAAATGATAAATGTTTGAGGAGATAGGTATGTCTAACCTGCTTTAAACATTATGCAGTGTCTATATGTGTCAAAACATTAGATGGTATCCTATTAATATGTTTAATTTTTATGTTTTTGCATATCAGTTTAAAAGTTAAAAAATCATTTCAAAAAAACACTTTCTTTTTTTTTTTTGCGGTACCGGGGATTGAACCCAGGGGCGTTCTACCTCTGTGCTACACCCCCGGCCCTATTTTTTTATACTTTATTTTGAAACTGGGTCTCACGAAGTTGTGGAGGGCCTCACTAAGGAGAGAGAGAGAGAGAGAGAGAGAGAGAGAGAGAGAGAGAGAGACAGGGAGGGAGAGAGAGAGAGAGAGAAAGAGAGAGCACTGAGGCTGGCCACGAACCCGGATCCTCCGGTCTCCGCCTCCCAAAGTACTGGGATTACAAGCGTGCGCCACCACGCCCAGCTCAAAACAACACTTTCTACTTCTTCATTGATCCTCTCTATGTAGTGAGACACTGTTCTCATATTTTCCTTTAGTTCTTTAGATATACTTTAGACAGTTGGCTTGAGCTACTCACTTAGCGAGTCCAGCATCTGGGCCTCCCCGAGGACAAAGTATATTGACTGTCTAACACCTGCTTGCTCTTTGCTTATTTCCTGAACATTTTAAATAATATAATGTGCCAGCCCTGAAAACCAGACTCTCCTACTCCTCAGGGCTTGTTGTCACTGCTGCTATTGGCTTGTTTTGTGACTTTTCTGAACTCCTTCTATACTCTTTGTCATGAGTAGCCACTGAGTTTTATGCTCCTTTGGCTCAGTGGCAGCTGGTGACTGGACAGAGATCCCCTTCACTCCCTGGAGCTAGTAAGTCTCACGGCCTGCTCAGGCCTTATCTGTGTGTCGGGAAATCCTTCAACTCTCAGGCAGGCAGAGTGCAGCTCTGCCTAAGCCCTCACTTCCTGATTGCACGGAGCCTCAAGTCCAGCCAGTGGGGAGCCCAAGTCTTTCCTGGGCATGCTCAGTCTGGAGCAAGCACACAGCCCTGTGCCTGCATGTGGCCTTGTAGAGTCCATGAACATGGTAGGCTTTCTCAAAGCCTCTTCCTGGACATTTCCAGTTTTTCTTTTTAAGTTTTTGGGAGATCTTGTTATTCGCTTTTTCTTAGCATCATCCCAGGCTGCCAGAGTGATAAACTGTCACCATTTTTCAGAGAACTGAAATGGGCGGCCCAGTGATGACAATTCTCTGGGAATACAGCTTTGCCCTGGGAATGCTGGCCTCTGGGACCACCGCAGGGCTAAGGAGAGGGGTGGTAGGACAAGTTAAGTGCCCCATGTCTCACTGTTCTTACTGAGATTGGGTCAATAAGACTCAAATTTCTTGAATAAACATTCCCTAGATTGTCGCGCGCCTTTGCTTAATTTCAAGTTCTGAAAAAGCTTATTTTGACCGATTTTTTTTTTGGCCAGGGTTTGCAGTGCTTATATAGAGACAATTTTTGGAGGGTCTCCTCTGCCATTCCCGCTGACGTCATCCTGCAATTATTCTTGGTTTTTACATATGGTCTGTGCACGCGTGTGTATTTATAAAAAGAATAAGGGAAACAAAACCAGCACCACAGTTTCTGTCTTTCAAGTGTTGTAGTCTTCGCCACACAGAGTCTGCGAGGCCACAGGAAAGCCGACCCGGATCTCACTGCTGGGCACGCAGCCCGTCAGGCATCCAGAGGGAGGCCAGGCCATGCGCGTAGGTGCTCAGCGCAACACGGGTCACAAAGTGAAAAGTCAGAATCGACCTCAAAGTCCGAACGAGAGGAAAGCAAGCGTAGGAAATCACTCTGCAGACTAACTAGAAACATGGCGAATTTTTTAGAATGTGTTTACCAAAAAAAAAAAAAAAGCAAAATGCCAGCGTTGGTTTGTGCCGCGCTTTCCTCGGGAATGACTGTGCTCCCGCCTGTACAAGAGCCAGAGGGGAAGAGAGAAAAATGAACAGATTTGTCAGGGCGGAGAAGACTGCTTTGTTTTTAAATTAGATTTCCCCCATCTTTTTGTTATGCTACCAGTGCCCTAAACCGAAAGTTTAACAAAATAGGTCAACACGTCTACAAGCCCGGAGCCCCTGCGTGCTGGCTTGGCAGTTCCGAGGCTCTTGTGGCAAGGACTGCAGGAGCCCCGGGTGATCTCTTTGTGCTGTGACCTGGGGACAGCTGTCAGCCAGGGGATGGGCCCCCGGGACCTGGGTAGGATGGAATGCAGGCCTTCGCCAAGCTGTAGGGAGGAGGAGGAAGAGGAGGAGGAGGAGGAGGAGGAGGAGGAGGAGGAGGAGAAGGAAGGCTCTCTTCCCTTCCCTCCTTCTAGAGAAGATGTTTTCCCAATAAATAACTGTGTCGTCTCAAATGAAATATAAGCCTCATGAATTATTTTGGCCTATTTGGGATCCAGGAATCTTTCAGTGTCTGGAAGGGGTCACGAAGGCTTCTGATGGATGCCCCCAGCTCCCTGGGGGGACGCTCCCTTCCTGTCGATAATGAAGTGGCCACCCACTCCACCCTACTCCCCCTCCACTCCCTCCCCCTGAACTTGGGGCTTTGAGCTTGGCTCAGTCAACCAGCAGCTCTCAGCCTGATTTTATTTCCTGTTATTTTTTTTTTTGTTTTTTGTTTTTTCACTTCTTTTGTTTAAGCATCTGAGAAAAGGAAGAATCAAGTGGAATGCTTTGGAAATAATTAGTCAGAGCAGTTTTCCCAAAGTGGGTTCCATGGAATGTGACCAACTGTCTGGGTTTGCCTGGGGCTGAAGGCTCTTGGGGGAGGCAGTACTTCTGCTGCTACAGCCAGGAAAGTTCTGGGATGAGCGACCACCTTAGTTCCATGATCCCTAGTGTAGCAGGATGCTAAAAGGTAATATGAAAATAGTTCCATGACACAGGGGGTGGCAAAACAGTTTTATTTGCTGTATGCCTTGTTAGAGCTTTCGTAGGCTAATAGGGTCTACACAGATTTGAGGCAGGGTCTCCCTGGTGTACAGCTTATTTTTTTTTAATTAAGTGGTCTGAGGAAGGTAAAGTTGGCTGGGGCAGAGTGGGCTGTGGGCCCTAGAAGAAAAGGTCGAAACACTCTGCTCTCCAGGAGTGCCAGAGCTGGACTGAGGAAGGGCCTGTGTTCCTCGCTGAGGTGCTGTGCACTGGAGGAGCTCCTGGATGCACTGCTACAGAGCTGGGGCTCACCAGGGCTGTGCCCCGGGGTGTGTCCCTCCGGGCAGTGGTGGACAGGCTCCCAGGGGCGTTGGGAGGGCCCACTTCCCAGGCACCGGGTGGTGTCCCATGGCATCACTGTCGAGGGTGCCCTGAGCCATCCCTGCAGAGACAGGCACAGTCGGACTGACCTCTGCATGCAGCCCTCGGGCCCCTTCACCAATGGGGCTGTGGAGCACAGGGGCGCCTGATGGCTGCACATCCTCAACTTAGCCTGGAGGGGAAGAGCTGGCGTTGTTTCCTGTGGTCTCGTGGTCCCAGCACAAGGGCACACAGTAGGGCCAGGGGATGGAGGAGTTCCCGGATGGACAGAGGTCCTACTGACCACATCACCAGCGAAGCACTGTGGACCCTTAAAGTGGCCAGGGAGACTGGCTGCCCTGGGGAGACTGCTGGAGCTTGGGTTGCTGTCTTGGAAGCTGAGCTGCACGGCATTAGTAGCCCCGCGAACACATCTCTGATTTGTTGGGGGCAGGGAGAAAGACGCACCCTGAGACACTGTGTGGATGCCGAGCAGGAGGCCACACCGGGGACTGAGGAGTCGGGGAAAGACCCCAGGCGTCAGGGGTGGGCACACAGCAGAACCTCAGTACCAAGGAGAGGAGAGCCCCTTTGTGCTGCCTTTGCCTGGAGGCTCAGTCCTGGCCACAGGAGAGCAGCACAGCCCCCATCGGCACCACTCTACCCAGAGTGACAGTGCCCCCAGGGCCATCCCTGGACCAGCCTCCTGGACCTGGGGAGGAGCCCACATGGTCAGGCTGCAGCTCCTGCTGATGACAGCCACCAGGTGGCGCAGGAGAGTGCAGTGCGCTGCTGTGGCCTGAGGCCGCCCTCCTGCCACACCTCTGCCTTGGGCTTCCTCAGGCAGGTGACAGAGGAAAGAGGAGGGACAAGACCTTCAGGAGCATAGGGTGGTGGTGGGGCCTGCCTGGCACATTTGAGGCACTATGCCCGGCAATGACGGACGGCTGAGGGCCTGTTAAGCAGAGAAGGGATGAGGATCGAAGGCGTGGCAGGGGCCGCTGCAGAGCCGGGGCCTAGCCGGGAAGGTGGTCTCGGAGAAAACCCACCTGGACAGCAGCTGCAGAGCCCTGGGGTGACGGGGGGGACCGTTCTACCTGGGTCCAGTCCTGAGGTCTGCCCGCCAGCCCTCCCGGGAGTCCACCCTGCCCCCGCCCTGCTCCCCGTGAGCTGGGCCTTTTCCCTGGGGCGCCTGGGGCCTCCTGCTGGCCTCCCCTTAGCCCTGGCATGGCTGGAGGCAGGTGGCTGAGTAACCAGTGAACGCGGGACAGTAGGAGGGTGAGCCGCCTGAGAGGGCAGAGGCAAGGGGGGAGCAAAGGGAACCCACAAAACCAGAGGGGAGGGAAAGACAGGGATGGGCACTCTCCGACACCCCTCTTCAGGGCCCTACCCTGCCCGCCTCGCCTGACCCCACAGAGTCCCTTCTGGTTTTCCTTGTTGTACGCAGGCTCTCTCTCGAACGCTGTGTTGTCGTGGGGTAGCATGTACAGGTAGCAGCGCTGTGGTTTGGGGAGTCCTCTTCTCCAGGCTCACATCTCATCAGGAGTCAGGCCGGCACCGGGGTCACTCAGCAACGCCAAGTGTCCAATGTGAAGGGTCCCCACAGGAGGACCAACGGTGACGTGGCAGGCCATGCACTCTCCCTCCCTCATGTGATCACATGTGTATTGATGGCCGGGAGGCCGCTTTTCAGTCCTGGGAATAGGCTGGGAGGAGGTGAGACTTGAGAGCCCGAGACAGGCAGAGTGAGCAAGCCCTGATCTTACTCAGGACAGACCCTGGCCAGGGTGTCTGGGCAGGCGGAGCATCTGGGCTAAGAGAAGGGTCCAGGAAGGATGGTCACACGGCAGGCCTGGGTCAGGAGGGTGCAGGATGCAGGGAGTCCGGGGGCAGCTCCCCAGAGGACCGCAGAGGGGCCGTGGTCTGGAGTCTGGGGAATGGTGCTCACCCCGTGGCGCATCCCAGCCCGGTGGCTGGGGCTGAGAGTAACCGGAGCCTCCGCCTCGGCCTGTTGATGGAGCTGGGCGTTCTCCCCCTGGTGGGCCAGGGTCAGCAGAGGTGGCAGGTCAGGCCCCTGCTCCACGATTTCACTTTTAAACAAACCCATCACGGGCCAGTCCTTTCCTCTGAGGCCTGTCACATAAATTTCAATTTAGCACCCCTGCTGTCTCATCCAGTGAGCTGCCAGGACTGTTTTGAGAAGAAACTGGAGGGTCAGATGTCAGGCTTTAGGGGCGTTATGGATGGCAGCTCAGGGTTTGGGCCAGACTGGAAAGACAAAGGGAGCCCCCAGACCACAGGCTGTTTCCTAGGGGTCCCCGAGACCGCCACTCCCTGGTGGGGGCACAGGCCTCAGGCCAGCCTCAGGGGGCGCTCCCTGGGTGAAGGAATGCTTGTGTGGTTACGTTGGCGAGCACTGACACGTGTCCCTGGGAGGAGAGCGTGGGGCTTCAGTCCCCTCTCCCTTCTCTCTCTCAGGTCTGCAGAGAGAAGCCCAGAAACCTGGCACCTCCTGCTTATAGGAACTCCCCGTTTCTCACATCTCACCCCCTACAAACGAGACGGGGCAGGAGCGAGCGTCCCCTTCACACAGCCGAGGAGAGTGACCCTTCCTGGTGTCCGGAGACCTCCCTGGGCCACAGGCAACAGAGCCTGGAAGCTTCTAACTGCCCACCATGTCTATTTCATAAGACTACCTGAACGCTCAGCCCTAAGTCATTATTTTATGTGCTGATTAAAACCTCCAACAGTCCTGCGAGGCCCCTCTCATGTTCTGCACGAGGCAGGAGAGGTGCAGCTGGAGAGATTACATCCTTCCCACAGCACTTCATCAACAAAAGAGGGTTTGGAAACCCCTCTGCCTGCTCCCAGCCAGGGCGTGGCTCTTCCCTGCCTGGCTCACCTCCTGGGCTCCGCAGAGCTCCTTTATTTGGGTTGGACATTGGGGTTTGCATGCCTTGCATGCTGAATCTGCTCTAGAATGTTCCAGGAGAGAGGCCAGGGTTTCCTGGCCCTGCCCTTCTCAAAGGTGTGCCCACCACCTGGGGAGATGCACCCACTGCAGGCTCAGGCAGGGCTGGCTCCTGAAGACCCTGCCGCGAGGAGTGGGCCTGACCCGTGGAACGCAGGGGGCTTCACCGCAGAGGTGCCGGCGCAGGCGTGCAGGCGAGCGGGCGGGAGGGGCGGGCAGACCTGGCCGCAGAGCGTCGACAGCGCCGGGAAGCTGTGTTTTTGTTGGCAGTGCTGCTGCCTGAGCCGTTTCCAGTTTGGATGGTTCCGTGATAGCAGAATGTGGGTCAGTGGGTTTAAAACAACACCTCCCGGACCTCGAGTCTACGAGTCTATGTGTGCGTGAAGAGGGAGACGCGTCTGAGAGTCAGTGTCTCTGGTTTAGCACAGCAGAGCGTCTAGTTACGTTCCTCGTCCTGGCTGGGGACGAGAGACCCACCGAAGAGACAGGAGTCCTGACTGCCTGGTGCACCACTGGCATAAAAGCTGCTGGTCCAGGATGCGGTTCGGTGAGAAAATACCGAGCACTGGGCTGGTGGGGCGCGGGCAGGGGCAGCGAGCCAGGGCCGCACACCAGGCACCGGGGGCAGAGAATCAGACATCCAGAAGAAGCGCCCCTGACGCCAAATCGGGTCCTGGACACACATAAAGAGCACCCCCACAAACACACACAGGCCCGGATCTGCGGGCGGGCAGGCAGGCGGCAAGCTGACACCCCAAGACGCGTGAGCGGCAGTCACTGTCCCCACATGAACAGCGAAGTCAAGCATGCTGCCACCCCCGCAAACTGTCAAGGCCCTTCCTGGCTCTGCTGTGGCTCCAGAAACACAGCCAAGGTCTGGCTCACAGCATCTGGGTGGCCCTCACTAAACAAAGCGGGGGAGACCTCCAAATCGCCCGTCCCCAGGACTGATGACAGCCCCGCCCGTCCCAGGGCTTGGTGCCTGCTGGTGCCAGACTTTACAGCCCTTGCAAAGGGGGTCTTGGCTGAAGGGAGCCCCAAAGACCAGGGGGTTCACACAAGGGGAAGCCACTTGCTTGTGGCCCGGGCTGGCTGCGGCTGGGAACTGCTGGTAGCAGGAGTGACATTTTTGATCCGGCCCCTCATCAGAGGCCGTGTCCACCGTGGTCACCGGAGGTCACAGGGGCACTGTGGTGGGGGTGGGGATTGTGGAGGTGGCTTAGCCCCTGGGAGCTGCTTCTCCTCGTTTTACATTGGGGCTGTCACGCTTCCCTCCCAGGTCCCAGCAAGGAGGTCCGGGTCCTGTTGGCCTGGCGCTGGTGGCTTGAGGACACGCGCGGACTGCTTCAGGACACGGTGGCGCTTTGTCTGCTTCTGGGACCCAAAGACACACCCCAGTGAGGCTCCCTTTAAGGGGACATCTTGGCTTCAGCGCCAGCTTTGGTGGAGGAGACCCCCCAGCCGTGGAGCAGCCCCGTGAGCGGAGTCACCTTGGTGGGAGTCCTGACCTCACTTCCTCCGCTGAAGTAATTAATGGATGGAGAGAGGAGCCGCGGGGAACCGGGTCCCCGATGGCAGCGGACACCACCGTTCACAGCACATTATTCCAGCGTAAGGACTCCTCGGGGCCCTTGCACTTGCAGGTCAGCTGGCACGGATGCCGATCCCAGCCCCGCTCGGTATTTACTGAGAAAATATCACATGTCTCCTCATCTGCTATTACACTTAATATTTGACGCCGATCCATGCAAAAACAAGGGGGTATTTAGTAACGGGCAGGCTTCCCTCCACACTTCAGAGCCTGTGATCAGAGGGAGTCCGTGGCCGCAGGACTCTCACAGGGCCTGACTTCTCCTTCCTCGGGGTAGGAGAGCAATAACTCTTGTGCCCGCAGGGGCAGGGGGGGCACAGGCAGCCTGGCCCCTAGTCAGCATCGTGAGGCTCCTCCCCACCCAGGGGGGGCCACACCATCAACCCTGACCACTGAGCAGCCCTGCCCTCCTTGTTTGCACCTGGGGTGGTCAGCTCTTTGCCCTTGACCTTCTTGTTCATTCATTCATTCATTCATTCATTCATTCACTTACCAAATGTTTACTGTGTGTGCGTTAGGAGCCAGCCTTTGGGACAGTCCATGAGGAAGCAAGTGGACCAGATTCCTGCCCGGTGGAGTTTGTGTTCTGCTAGGGGGCATGACAGCTATGAGCAAGGAGCACATGGAGCCACAGGGTGGATGCGCTACACAGTGCAGGGAGGGGGCAGCACCGGGAGCCACAGGGTGGATGCTCTGCACGGTGCAGGGGGGAGGGGCAGCACCGGGAGCCACAGGGTGGATGCTCTGCACGGTGCGGGGTGGGGAGGGGCAGCACTGGACTGCTTTTGAGCAGGGTGGCAGCGTAGGTGTCAGTGGGAAGGTGGCATTTGGACAGAGACCACAGGCTCTCCACAGGACATCTGGGGAGAAGGATTTCGAGACTTAGGGGCCCTAGTGGCACGGTGGAGGAAGGAGGCTGGCATGGCTGGGGCAGGTGAGTGAGGAGTTGCAGGCGATGGGGTACCACTAGCACAAGAGCACATAGTGTCCTCGGGGCTGCTGTGGTAAATGCCCACAAGGTTCTTGCTAAAACAACATAAGTCTGAAATCAAAGTGTCAGCAGGGCCAGGACCCTCCAGGACTCTGGGAGGGTCCTTCCTCACCCTCCAGCCTCCAGAGCTGCGTGAGCCTTGGTTCCCTGACCATCATGCCCACCGGCCTCACTGTCACATGGCCTCCCTCTCAGGCCTCTTTCTTCTCTCCTTATAATGACACCATCCTTGGATTCAGTGTGACCTGCAGGCAAGTGTCCCGCGAACACATCCTCTGACTGATGAACTTCAGAACAGGTTGTAGCTAAACATGGCCCTTGCTTTCCACCATACCAGAGAAAACATGCTGGGAGTTCACCAGCTCAGAGCCGCAGTTTTCTCATCTGTAAAATGGGACTGGATGCCAACTTTTGAAGGTTGTTTTGAAGATTAAACAAGATTATGCACATTAAGAGTTACAGTGTGCTGCCTGGTAACAGTGGTTATTATTATTACCATCACTGTTTTATTATTATGTCACTGTGCCAAGAATTTAAGGTATAACATGATCAGAGCTTTTCTCTAGAGTTTTGAAGTTTAGTGGGGGTATTCAGACATGAAAATAAATTATTACGGTTGTGTAAAAGTCACTCTGGACATTCAGATAAAAAAATAATGGATTCTTCCTAGTAAGACCAAGAACAGGTTCTATTGCAGACTATTTAAATAATGAAATAAATGCAGTACACACAATAATTTAGGCATGTTATATAATTGATTGAAAGATAGCCCCCATAATCCCTAAAACTCACTACAAGGTGCTGAGGTCAAAGCTGTATATACAGGAAAATTCATAGCCATACAAAATAAGTGAGAGCAAATATAAAGAAATTGAGCATTAAGCTAAAAAGAAAAATCACACATATGAAAAACAAGAAAAGAAAAAATAAAGGAACATGGGAATTCCAAATAGAAAAAAAGACATAAATGATACATAAATTCAAGAGCTTGTTCTTTTAAATAAGATCAATAAAACTGACAACTCACTAGCTAGCCCTATTTTAATAAAGAGAAACCCAGACATGCAAAATTAAGAATAGAGGATAGATCAAATTATGATAAAATGTTGGAAAGTGATATGCCAACAATTTTTAAATCTTAACAAAGTGGATGATTTTTAAGGATGATATAAAATGCCAAATTGGCTTAAGAAACAATAAAAATCTAAATAACCTGAAAGTATTAAAAACTGAAAACATTGTGAAAGTGTTATATCCAAGATAAGTACCAATAGATGGCTTGGGGTTGAATTATCTTCAACCACTAATAGAACACAAAATTCCCATGTTTTCCCCAATGATCCAAAACATAGGAAAAGATAAAATGTTTCTCAGTGTTTTATAACCTTAATTCTTAAGATGAAAATAGTGTGGAAAAGAAGACGGCATCACTATGAGGGGAAATCTAAAAATAACAAAAAACTTGCAAGCCAACCTGTTAGTCTATTCATCAGTATCCCATCTTCACCAGGAAGAAGTTTCTGCAGAAATTCAAGGGTGATGTTATAAAGTCCATCAATTTCATTTAATTTAATAAGTCGAAGAAAAAAAAGAATCTTTCACAATGGATGGAAAAAGTAAAACATGGAAATAATAAGAAATGCACAAAACCTTTATGAATAGAATCTCAGCATTTTATTGTGTAGTAAGAGAACACAATTCCCCCAAGTGGAAAGACTGTATTGTAAATACAGACATTTGATGGTGATTCTAGGGTTCATCCGCCTTGGCTGCAAGAAGGGCTGATTTCATGCCACGTAATACAGGTTTCGTTCATGGACTTTGTGGAGGTAAGGAAGTCAGTCTCCTGACTGAGGGATACTGGGTGGGCCACACAGCCTGGCTGTGGCGAGTTGGGAACAGAGGCCCAGGCGGCTCTAGAGATGAGGTTCCATGGCCTGTCCTTTGACCCACATCCTTGCCAGCTGGTCCCCTGTGGGCTTCTGTCCCGCAGGCCCCAGCCTCCAACCCAGCCCTAGGCGGTGTCTTTCTGAATCCTGCTACCATCTTATTCCCATTGTCAGCCACGTGTGTCCTGGGAGAGAAGCCTAGGTTCAGGAAAGGCACAGGTGGAAGGGGCTTGCTGCTCTATCAGCGGGTGACAGAGGGGAGGCGGGGCTTCCGGAAAGGAACCTATACAACCCAGTTTGTGTCAGCATGTAGAGGGAGAGGACACACGGGGAAAGGATGCCAGCAACCGACCTGGGCTCGTTCCTTCCCTCTCAGCACGCGGCACCTCTCCAAGGTTTCAAGGCCAGAGTCAAGGACTCCGAGGCAGGAGGGCAAGCTCTGGCATGGGTTCAAGGTCGGGAAGCTGGATTCTTTCTCCCTGGCGCCAACAGGCACACTCTGTGATCGCAGTCCTTAAACTTTTCTCTGAAAGAATTTGGAAAGGCTCTGCACTCCTCATGTATTTTAAAGTTGCATCTAAAAATTGCAATTATGTATTAAAAAGTTGCAAAGTCTGTGATTTCCAGGATATAATAAAGAATCGATTGAAAAGTAAAATGGGAAGCCAGGCATGGTGGCACACACCTGTAATCCCAGTATTTGGGAGGCTGAGATAGGAAGATTGCAGGTTGGAGGCCAGCCTCAGCAATGTAGGGAGACTCTCAGCAACCTAGCAAGACCCTGTTTCAAAACAAAAAATAAAATTGGGCTGTGGGTGTAGCTCAGAGGTAGAATGCTCCTGGGTTCAATCCCCTACCACACACACACACACACACATACACAACACACACAACACACACAAAGCAAAACTGTGGCCTTACTCTTTTAATGTGTCCATTACAATGTAAATATTGCAATGATGCCCACAAGTATCACGCTGGCTTTTCACTATCAGAAATTTTTTCTTTTTTTCTTTTTTAACTCCCAGTATCATCCCATTTCCTTCATAGATGTTTATCATAATATAGCATATTTTCATTTCTTTTCTATGAACAACAAAGGTACTTATAAATGTTGAAATTTAAAAATATGTTTTATATCCTATGACTCTGATGATCTAAATACTAAAATTTCTTCTAGCTTAGAATATCATCGTGGCTGGGCATGGTGGCACACATTTGTAATCCCAGTACTGGGGAGGCTGAGTTAGGAGGATCGCAGGATTGTAGCCAGCCTTAGTAACTTAGGGAGGCCCTCCACAACTTAGTGAGACCTGTTTCAAAATAAAAAATAAAATAGGGCTGGGGGTATAACTCAGAGGTATAATGGTTTCAATCCCCAGTACCACGCACACACAAAAACCCATTGTGGTTAATATTAGTTACTAATGATCAAATGATACAAGAAAATATTGATAGTTTTTAAACATAAAAAGCAGCATTTTTTTCTGAACTGGGGTTATACCCAGGGGCACTTGACCACTGAGCTACATCCCTAACACTTTTTATTTTTCAGTTTGGGATGAGGGACAAGGTCTCACTAAATTGCTGAGGCTGGTCTCTAACTTTCCATCCTCCTTCTTCAACCTCCTGAGTTGCTGAGATTATAGGCCTGTACCACCCTGTCCAGCAAAAGCAACATTTTATTTCAAATTATACTCACAATGTTGCTACACATTTAATAAAAGAAAATAACATGTTGCTGAAGCTAATTGGTCTGACAGCTGAAATAGTATTTTATCTTTTTGTTAATGTGAGATGGAAACTCTTATTTTCCAAAATTAGTAGGATGAGAATCAACTAAGTTGAAAAAAATATTTGATGATGTGTTGTAAAAAATAGGACAAACATCCTATCTAAAAATAATCACATGAAATGTATACCCATGGGTGTCTTCCATCTTTTACTAGTCAGTTTTTGCTGGGTTATGCCACATAACAAATGAGTTCAAGTCCTCAGTTGCCCATAGTTTTCTCCTTTTTTGTCTGTTGTTAGGGTTTGGACCTGGAATATCCCTCAAAAGCGCATGTGTTGAAGGCTTGATCCTGCAATAATATCCAGAGGTAGGGCTGTTGGAAAATGATTGGCTCATAAAGGTTCTAACCTCATGGGTAGATTAATTCATTTGCTAGATTGATCATTTGAATGGACTGCTGGGTGATAATTATAGGCTGATGGGGTGTGGCTAAAGGATTACAGGTATTTTGGTCACAGGAACAGAAAGCTGGCTAGCACACCTACGCTCCCCACGGGCTACTGTTCTGCCCTGTGTCTTCACAGTCCAGAAGCTGGGCTGCAGGGCCTCTGATGGCTTGGGTCTGGAATGTCTCCCAGAAGCTCATGTTGAAAGCATGTCCCTGATGCAGCAATGCTCCTGGGCTGGGGCCTGGCTAGAGGAGGTGGATCACTGGGGTGTGGTCTTAGAGACCATATCTCTCCCTGGCTGCCTCCTCTCACTCTCTCTGCTCACAGCCCCCATGACAGAGTGGTTTTTCTCTGACATGTGCCCTGCCACCCACGTTTCCATCTTGGAGCCAGCCAACTGTGGACTGAACCTCTAAAACTGTGAGCCAAATAAATCTTTCCTCCTCTACGTTGTGCTTGTCAGGTATTTTAGTCACAGAAACAGAAAAGCTGACTAAAATGGGCCCCTTTCCAGGGTGTGTCCTCAGCCAAGAAGACACAGGAACAGGCAGGGCAGGCTAGGGTAAGATTGTTGGGTGTGGCATAGATCATGCCCACTCACACCCCAATGGTCAACACATCTCCTTATCAGGAAGCAGGAGGGTATAATTCCAAACAAGAATGTCATCTGCCACAAATGTATCTTGACCAATCTGGTCATCCTGGAAATCATCCTGGTTACCTCCAACAGGACCAGTACTCCTCAGCCACCCTCCACTGGCCGGTCAGGGACGCTTGGCTTCCCAGCTGGTGACACATACTAGCTAACTGCTCTGTTTATGAGCCAGAGGAGCTATTTTTGTGTCTAATGTTCTTACCAATGTTCTCTTTGTTTGTGGGGATTTCTTTCTCAGTAACAATGTGCTATTTGATACGGAGTGAGGGATGGGAGAGGCAAGGTCAGTAAACACCCATCATCATCCTTCCTGATGCTCCATTCCTAACAGCCCTAAGTTAGCGCAGTCCCATCCAGCTCACCCTGCAGAAGCGCGTGTCCTGCTGGGAGGCTGTGCGGCTCCTCCGCTGGTTATTAACACAGGCTTCCTACTGGGAGGCGTCCTGGACGTTCTCTCTCCTGGGATGGGTGAACGCTCTGAGTTTATTTGTAAAGTGGGAAAACAGCTCCTGTGGCTCAGGCACACTCCAGGCGGAAGCCTTTCCCTCTGAGCCCGCTGGTTGAGTCATTCTGTCCTCCCTGAGTGGCATGGGCTCCCTCCTGGGTTTGAGCAGGGCTCTCAGGACAGAGGACCCTTCTCCTGGCAGCCTGCCCTGCCCTGCCCATGCCAGCTTGGCCATTCAGCCCTGGTGTGTCCGTGGGGCTCCCTGCTTCTGCAGCCGGAACTCGATTCTACAGGCTTCCTACAGGCTTGCTCCCAGTCTCCCCTGGAGGACGCCTGCCCTCCAGGAAACGGGCCCCTTTCCCAGGTTCCACTCTGACAGGTCAGACAAGTGCCCACGTCACACAGACCATCCCTGTGCATCGGGGAGGGGAGGGTGCTGCAGGGTGGTGGAGAAGCAAGGCTTCTCCGCAGAGGAACGGCAGGGCGAGGGAAGGGCACCTGGGAGTCACATCTCAGTAGAGGCAGAGAAAGCATCAGGCAAAATCCAACCTCTATTTATGATTTTAAAAAAATGCCCAGAAAACTAGGAACTGCAAAGAACTTTTCAACTCAATAAATTATATCTGCTAAAAATATACAGCTAACACACTTTTGGGAAGGAAACAGAATGTGTTCTCTTTATGATCAGGACAAGGCAAGGATGTCGGTCTCGCCGCCTCTGTAATGCTGGGCTGGAGCTGTGGCCGGGGCGTCAGGCAGGCAATGAAGAAATGAGATTCATACAGACTGGAAGGGAAGAATCAAAACCGTCTTACCTCGCAGGCGACAAGATCCTAAAAGATCTGCAGGTAAAGCCACGAGGACTAATAAGTAAGTTTGGTAAGGTTGTGGAGCCGCAAATCAGTGTTTAAAACTTAATTGTATCTCTGCGCACTGCCAAGAGTCATAGGGGAATTGAACTTTAAAGAAAACTACCATTTACAAGATCATAAAAATATGAAATGCTGAGAAATAAGCGTGGCAAAAACTGCTACAGAAGCAGTCCACCAAAAGCACAAAATATACAGAAGTCAAAGAAGAGTCATTTCAATAGAACATTCTGTTTTGTTCGTAAGTCAGAAGACTCAGTGCTGTTGGGTTGTCAGTTCCCCTCAAACGGATCTATGAATTGATCCGATCCCAATAAAAGTCCTAGCAGCTTTTTTTTTGGCTGAAATTACCAAGTTGGTTTTATATTTATATAAAAATGAAGAGGACTTGAATATCCCAAATAATTTTGAACAAAAGTGAAAAGAACAAAGTTTGAAGACTTCTGCTACCTGGTTGCAAGTATTTCTATAAAATACAGAAATTGAGTCTGTGTGACACTGAATAAAGATAGAATATAATAGAGACCAGAAAAAGATTCAAGCTACTTGATTTTCAATAGAGATGCCAGGATACTTCATTGGAAGAAAGGACAGTCTTTTTAGCAATGGTCCAGGAACACTTGGAGATATATAGATATAAGAGAAAGGAAAGAAGGTAGGAAGAAGGAGAGAAGGAAGGGAGGGAGGGAAGGAGGAAGGGAGGAAGGAAGGGAGGAAAGAAGGAAGGGAGGGAGGGAAGGAAAGAAGGAAGGGAGGGAGGGAGAGAGGAAGGGTGGGAGAGAGGAAGGAAAGAAAGGAGGGAGGGTAGGAGGAAGGAATGGAGGGAGGGAGGGAGGGAGGGAGGGAGGAAGGAAGGAAGGAAGGAAGGAAGGAAAGAAGGAAGGAAGGAAGGAAGGAAGGAAAGGGACATATATGCAAAATAGAAGATCCTCCTACCCTTACCTCACACCATATGCTAAGATCAACTCTAAGTGAACCATAGACCTACATTTAAGAGCTAAAACAATAATATTTTCTATGAGAAAAAATAGGGGGAAATATTTGGACATTTGATTAGGCAAAGATTTCTTAGTATATAAATAGCACAAGCCATAAAATTAATAAAGTGGACTTCATGAAAATAAAACTTTTGCTCTTTCAAAGGCACTATTTGGGAGTTTAAGATGGATAATTCATTCTTCTTTTGTACTGGGGATTGAACATTCTACTTCAGAGCTATACCCCCAGCCCTTTCTATTTTTTACTTTGAAACAGCATCTCTCTAAGTTGCTGAGGCTGGCCTTGAACCTGTGACCCTCCTGTTTCAGTCTTCCAAGTGCGGGATTACAGGCATGCACCAACACCCCCAGCTTATCTCAGAATTCTGATGGAGAAACTGAGACTGGGTGTGACCCAGGCCAGGCCTAAGGATCTGCCTTCTCTCCCTTTGAATTCTCTGGAACCCAGTCCGAAGCTTTTCTCAGCACAGTGGGCTCCCTCTCTGTATCTCACAAACCAGGCCATCATGGCTGTCACTGAGAACTCCCATCTATTTTGCCCCAGAGCGAATGTCCACTCACCATCACCATAACTCAGAGGGGACAGGCCACCGGCTGCTCCCAACTTGTCATCAGGACCAGTGTAAGGCCACCACAGGCTTCCATGTGCCAGGGTTCTGTGGCTCCATTGCTGTCTGGGAGCCTCTTCTGTAGGGAACGACCTGCCACCGCAGCCTGCGGAGGACACCCACACCAGCAGCACAGCGATGCTGGCGCCCCGTGCACTCGACTGGACGAGGACAACCTACATAGAGGGCTCCTCCAGGAGGAAGTGGCAGGTGACCCCACGGCGACGCAGTGGCACCACCCGCCCTCCACGTGGGGGCGGCATCCAGCCCACTGAGGCCCGAGAGGAAAGCGGGTGCTTGGTTTCTTCGGAGGGCAGGAGAGACTCTGCTCTTTGGTGCTGGAGCCCCAGGCTCGCAGGATTTACGTCGTGTCCTCACCAGTCCCTAAGCCTGAGCTTGGACCAGCGGCATCCCTGACGCGCACTGTGTCACCTTGCCAGCACGCCAGGGCCTCCAGCTGCAGATGGCTGTCGTGGGGCTTCTCTACTGCCGCAGCCCACGAGCCCATTCCGCAGGACGTTCAGTCTCACATGTCCACACGGGTGTCCTGCGGTTCTGTCTCTCTGGAGAACACTAACGACTGGCCACCAGCAGGTCTTACACATCCGTGTGGACCGGGAGCTCCCCTGGCTTCTGAGTCACACATCATTGGCACTCCCTTGGGGACTGGACACCCCACCCCTGGGTCCAGCGTTCTCCGCCCTCCGGCACCTGCTCGGGCTGCTGTTGGGCGCATCGCGAGGCTCCACAGCTCTCCGAGTGGGGGCCCCTCCTCCCTCCACAGACCCCCAGGACCCTGGCAGCTGACAGTGTGACTTGACTCTTTTTGCCTGGTGACAGGGGTAGGGGCGCTGCCTTGCCAGGCAGGACACCCCCTCTGTGTCCTCCTGAGGGGTGGGGGAGCTTGGGCTCTTCCACAGGGAGTAGTGGGCACTGCCGGAGCCCAGTGGCTCAGGGCAGTCAGGGGCCCACATTTTCCAGTGCGTCAACCTGGCTACCCACGTTCCTGTCTCCGGGCCCCAGCCTCCTCTTCCAGTCAGGACCCTGACCTTTGCTGAGAATGGAGGGGTCGCCTGGTCTGAGCCTGGCGTGTAGCAGGATCTAAAGTGGCACTAACTGTAGTGGGGCCTTGTTAGAGGGAGCTGAGCAGAACCGGAGGGCAGAGAGAGGGGATCAGAGATGCTAAGTCCTCTGCCTCTGCCCCATCCCATAAAGTCTCATAAAACCTAAAGAAAAACGATTCCTGGAGCAGAATGGATAGATGTTTAGGGAAAATGGAATAGGTTGAAAACAGCCCCTTGAGCTGGTGTCAGAGCATCAACAAACAGCAAGGAGGAGAGGCTCACGCCCAGTCCCTGACCACGGTGCATAGAACACACATCAGCCACAGAGAAGTAAACAGGATGCCCGCCACTTAGTCACGAGAGACACCTTCCTCTAACAAACAGGCCGGGAGCAAGGGAGGCCGACGGCGCCGCATGTCTAGGTGGGGAGATTTTAAAATTACACTTAAGAATCGAATTATGGACACAGAAGTATTTAAAGGGTTTCCAGGGTTTTAAATACTTCCCTTATTCAGAAAGAAAGAAGAAAGAAGAAAGAAAGAAAGAAAGAAAGAAAGAAAGAAAGAAGGAAGGAAGGAAGGAAGGAAGGAAGGAAGGAAGGAAGGAAAGGAGAGAGGGAGGGAGGGAGGGAGGGAGGGAGGAAGGAAGGAAGGAAGGAAGGAAGGAAGGAAGGAAGGAAATGATCAAACTGAGCCCACGATGTATGATCTCAAGAAGGGCTGAGGAAGCCAGAGGGGAAATAAAACTGCAAACGGACATACGTGTCTTTCAACGATGAAAGACGGAAGCCAGTCGCTAAGCCAGGAGCTCTTCCAGAAAACATGGAGGGCACTTGAAGCTTGAATTGAGAACAGGGTTTCTGCACCGCAGCACTGCCCACACTTGGGGGCAATCACGCTTTGTGGGGCCATCCTGCAACTTGTAGGGTGTCCGGCAGCACCTCTGGTCTCCACCCGGTAGGTGCCAGGGACATCATGGCCTTCAGACACTGTCCCTCATCCCTGGAGGAAAGTACCACCTCTGCTGAGAACGAGTGCCTGCCCTCGGATTTCAAAAGGATGAAGTAGGTTTGTATCTAGTAGGTTATCTGATCGATCCTGTCCAACCAAGGAAATAGTTCTGTAGTATATAATTCTTTTTTTTTTTTTTGTGGTACTGGGGATTGAACCCAGGGGCGTTCTACCTCCGTGCTACACCCCTGGCCCTATTTTTTATACTTTATTTTGAAACCGGGTCTCACGAAGTTGCAGAGGGCCTCACTAAGTAGAGAGAGAGAGAGAGAGAGAGAGAGAGAGAGAGAGAGCTGAGACTGGCCGTGAACCCTGATCCTCTGGTCTCCGCCTCCCAAAGTACTGGGATTACAAGCGTGCGCCACCACGCCTGGCTTGTAGTATATAATTCTGAACATTCTTTGAGATACATCCTACATGGCCAGCATGATTTGGGGACACAGAGTGGGCAGGAGGAGGAGAGAGAGCAGAGGCCAGCCTGTGAATCTGGCTTCAAGCAGGAGGAGACCCGGGGCTTGGAAATGAGGTGCCTGCAAGGACTGCTGTAATGAAAATAGAAGCTCTGGTCAGATAGCGTCTTCTGGAGCGGTTACATTTGGGGGAGAAAAGGCTGTAAGAATGTCACCTAATGGGGCAGCCATGGGCAGCTCATGATACCAACAGAGTCTCTGAGCAGGGCAGGTGCCAAGCTCTGCCCACGCCCTGCCCTGCAGAGGCACCCATGGCCCCTGGACCCAGCCAGACAGCGGGCTCCCCGGCCACCAGGCAGCCTGTGGGGCGCGGCGTCATGGGGTCGCGGCCACCGCGTGGTCTTCTGCACTGGTCCTTTGGTGTGGTCACCTTTCCCATGGCTGGGCATCTCCCAGGAGCGTTGCTGCCACCTCCCTTAGGACAGTATGGACGCGTGTCCTGGGCTCCAGCTCCCAGGGCGTCTGGTGTCAGAGCTGGGCTGCGTTCTGGGGACTCCTCCTCCGCACCTGGCCCCTTTGCCTGCAGAGGCTCCGGGAGCTCAGCGGGATGTGCCCCCTGTGCATCCTGCTCTGGAGACCAGACTTCTTGTGCCTGTCACTAGAGTACTTCCAGGACAGAAACGTCCTCCTGCCGCACTTCTGTGCAGTTGCCGACACCAGGACCCGGTCCCACTCTTCAAAGCACGGTCTGTTTGTTGGCTTAGTGGCCCCCACAGTGGACTTAGGTCCTCAGCAAGCGGCTCCTGTTTGCTCAGGGACAGCCAGGAGGCCGGTGGCCGTGACTTCAGTCCGGGCTCCTTGCCCCGGTGTATCACTAAAACTCTTTTGCTTTCAGAAGTGACCGACTGAACAAACCCCTGTGGTCCCTGCAGGCGGTGCCTGCATGCTGACAGCCCTGCACCAAATCCTTTTCAAGATGACTGGAGAGCACCAAGCCACAAAGTCAGAGCAGGGCCACTCGGGATGAACTCCTAAGGCCATGTGGAGCCTATCCTTAGAGACCATGAGGAAGGGTGGGCCCCTCTGGAAACTGAATTTTCCTCTCTACTGTGGCGCCCATGGCTCACCGGAGTCCTGTAGGAACGCCCTCCTTCTCTGTTGCCTGTACTCCTTCCACCTCCGCCACCACGCCTAGCTCTGCAGAGGTCTGCATGGCGGCTGTGACGTTGTTGCTCCCCGTTGGCTGAGTCAGTCCATGTGGCTCCATCCTCTCTCACCGATGTCCCTGGGTCTGCTACCTGCTGGGGCCGAGGAAACAGGGATGGGACGGACAGAGGGATTCTCACCTGGAGGTCTCAGTCTATGAAGGAAAGGGGTTTCCATGGTAAGACGGAGTGCTTGGGGACTCTGGAGGAATGAGAGACCCCGAGCCCCACACGAGCTCAAGGTGAGCATCCAGGAAGAGGGGTCTTGGAAGGGGGAGGAGGTGGCTGAGTGGGAACACAGGGAGGCCATCCCAGCAGTAGGACGAGATTCTGAGCATAAAGAGTTCTAATCAAGGTGTGTAGAGCACATCCCAAATGTGAGGGTTGGGGTGAGGCTGGAGGCCAGGCCAGGGGGGCCCAGCATGCTGTGCAGAGGGGCCTGGCCACCATAGGTCATGGGAGGCCCGGGCTGCCTGGGGCCGAGTTCTTACTTTCTGGCCCCATGCCACCAAGTAAGGTCTCCGTCAAAGCCACAGAAACCATGACCCTCTAAAAATGTGGGAGGCTGGGTTTCAGGTGCCGCAGGATGTGTAGACACAGATGCCACCTTGGTCATAGTAACAGGAGGTGCACACGGCCTGTCCCCGAGGAGAGCCAGGCCCCTGCGTCCAGCAGAGGCAGGACTCGAATGACGTAAGCCAAGGCTGTGGCGGGGAGGCAGCCTCATCACCTGTGTCTGGCAGTCTCGGAGGCCGGCAGGGGGAGTTTTGCAATGGAAGGAGGGAGACTCCGGGTGCCCAGAAGCGGGGCGTCCTATGTGCTGTTGGGGAGTGTTTGGCCTTCCCTGGTTGGTTCTAAGTTGGGAGTGGGGACGGAAGCTCGGGGAGCTGGCAGATAGTCATCTGTTCAGGGCCAGTGGTTGCAGGAGTAATCGCTCAGCTATCCGGATCGTCTGTGGAGAGCAATCTGCCTGGCCGCGAGTCTGACTTGTAGCGGGCCGGCCTCCCGGGCTGGGTGCTGCAGTTGTGGGTCAGAGTTCTGTTTTCAAACATGGCCTGGCCATCGTCCATGTGTGCGTCCAGCCTCTCACGTGAAATGGGGGCTAGCGGGGCCCGAAGCGCCGTCTCCCAGAGCAGCCCCCGGGTTCCGGCACCTGCGAGGCTGGAGGAGGCGCTGGAGACCAGCAGGAGCGGGGGTCCGGCTTAGTGGCCGGATGGAAACTTCCTGTGCTCTGTGTCCCAGGTGGCTGCATACCAGGGCGGCACAGGGAGTGTGCGGACACACAGGGGCCGCGTCCAAGGAGAGGCATCTGGCCAAGCCCTTCTGGGGCCCTGGGCTCCATGAGAACTGTTTTATTGAGACGAATGGTATGTAGTGGATTGAGAAATTGCCATCGCTGGAAAAACAAGCAGAAAAACTTCCAGAAAACAAATACTGAAGAGGGAGGTGCCGGATCCAGGAAGGAAGGCAAAGGCTGAGCACATGGGAAGTTGAAAATTAATTTTTTAACTAACCAACCAAGAAGAGGAAGGCTGGGATTGTCCGGGTGCCAGTGCCGGGGATTTGGCCGGATGGCGGATCTCACTGCATTTCAAGTGGGAGATAGCCTTTGATTAATTTCCCTGGACTTCACCAGAGTTACACCAGCAACTCCCCGAGCACTAATTAAGGAGAAGAGGCGGACGGTGACTCATGCTAGAAAGAACCCAGCTGACGAAAACCCTCCCAGCCCTCGGAGAGCATCCCAGGCCCTCGCGCGGCGGGAATCGCCTCCCAACGCGGCAGCTCTGGCAGAGGTCAGGCATTCAGCGGACAGAGCTCTGATTAATGTGTGCGTGTGTGTGCATGCGTGTGCACATGTGCACAGGCTCCGAGTGTGTGTTCCCAAGAAGCGCTGGCAGGGACTCCTGGCAGGTCCTCCAGGGTTCAGATTCTCAGGAAAACAGTGGAATTCTGTGCCGAGGGAGCTGCCGGGCACCCAACTCAAACGCCACCCAGGTTGAAAGTCACCTCATCCAACCGCCCCCACCATGCGGGACCATTTTGGTGGACTGAACTCCTGCTTGAAGGCGTGGGTGGTGGAGGAAGAGAGAGGAGCACTCGCTGCTGTCACGTTGGGGAAAGTGGACGAGGTAGGAATCAGTCACATCCTGACCCAGAAATGGAGAGTGCAAGAGAACGGGAGGAAACCCAACGTGTAGCTTCTCTGCAAGGGACCAGTCGCGTGGGGTCCTTCCTGCCATAACTGGACTCTGGGGCTGCAGAGCTGACTGCCACCTGGAGGGACACCAGGGACCCACAACCTGGGACACAGGGTCCTCTGTTCTGGGTTCTGAGCTAGGAGACAGCTCATTACTTTCATTGTAATGGGCAGACATTCCAGCTAAGCTCCGCACACACTGTGCTGGTGTGCACAGGAGTTCACAGCCCTATGGTGGGCTGTGACATAGAACATCTTGTACTATACAGGCAGTTTGTCTTCAGCCTTGACACATGTGGAATGGTGTGTTACAGACAAGAGCCAGCTTGCCATTCAGGCAGAAGTAATCTCCTTCAACCCGGGCAAGGGCCCCGTGGTGGCTGAGTCTCTCGAAGCTGGAGAAGGTACCAGTGCATGGAGCTTTGCTGTGCGTGGCTGAGCCCTTCCCCTGGGATTGGCCATGCACCCATTACACTGGACCAGAAGGGGCTTGCTATGGAATCTACCTATCCAACACTCTGTTGAGCGTATACTGTACGCTAAGCATCACACTAGAAACTGGACAGACAATGACCCACCTCTCATGAGTCTGAAGTTGTCTTTGACAGAGACAGAGAAGTAAAGCAGAAAGCAAACTCAAGCTCTGGCCCCTGGTCCTCTCTTGAGTCTCACGAAGGAACCTGGTGAAGAAGCGTTGCTTAGGATATTAGCAAATACAGATGCCCCAACTGTGCTCCTGACATGGAAGGAAACATTTAGAAGACTTTGGAGGCTCTTTGAATCCTGAGGCCTTTCACTTCTCACATAGAAAGGGGACCAGGAGGCCTGGCTGGGGGTCACATCCTTTCCAATGGTAGGGCGGCCATGGACCCATGGTGCCCTGCCAGTCCTTCCCACACATCACAAGAGCCAAGGAACCTTACAGTTGAAAGTATCCTCTTTATAAACTTTTATTTTTATATTTTCACTTGTTTTTAATTAGACCTCTTGTTCTGAGAAAATTGTAGGTTCGCATGCAGTTGTGAGAAATAATAGAGGGAGATCCCTTGTACCTTTTACCCAGTTTCCACCAATGGCGACATTTTACAAAACTGAAGTGGGACATCACAGCCAGAGAGTGGAAACGGAACAGTCAAAGCATAAGACATTTCATCACTTCAGCATCCACAGCTCAGCATCCCCAGGTCCTTCAGGTTGCCCTTTTGTAGCTGTAACTGCTTCCCTTCCCTACCCTAATTCTATATCAATTCTAGAATAATCTTATCTATTTTTTTATTTTTTTTAACTTTTTATTTTCATTTATTGGTGCATTGTAATTATACATTTTGATATATGTCAGGGTATGAACATCATACATGCACACATTGCACATTTTATCTATAAAAAGTCTTGCTGTTTTTTTAATTGAAATTGCATTAAACTTGTATATTTGGGAAGACTTGACATCACTACTCTGTTGAGTATTTCAATCCATGAACATGGTATGTCTCTCCATTTATTTAGATCTCTTTTGATCACTTTCATCTGCAGTGCAACTCCTGTATATGTTTTGATAGATTTAACCTGGAAATTATAATTTTTTGAACAATTGAAAATAGTATTGTATTTTTTAACATGCTTTTATTGGTGCATTGGAGTCTCACATCACAATGAATATCTATTTAATGTTAACATACATGCACACAGCTCTTAGTGTCCCCTTACCTCCCCCCACCCATATGAAGTACTGAGAATGATGTTAGTATATTAAAAAATATGGAACGCTTCATGAATTTGCGTATCATCCTTGCGCAGGGGCCATGCTAATCTTCTCTGTATCGTTCCAATTTTAGTATATGTGCTGCTAAAGCAAGCACTGGTATTGTATTTTTAATTTCAGTGTCCATTGCCATTGGTGGGGACAGTCAAAACGTGGTGTTAGTTAGGCTTCCTCACCTTCTTCTGGTGAAGGCCACTGTTATATGAAAAATCACTAAGTATATCCTTGAAGATGCCATATTGTCTTATGTAACTCTGTGCCCAGGCTAGCTACCACTTTTGTTCTGATTTGATATATAAACTGGACTGAAGTAGTCTAGTGTGCAAAAGTGTGAGGATATGTGGATATGCAGAAGCCCCTTTGGGTACTTGCAAAGCTTGCATGTACCCAGTCAGCTGCCACTGGGTACTGGAGGCCTATTTCAGCCCACTGCAGCTGGAATAAAGCCATGCTTCAACCCCCCTCAATGCCTCACTTTTTTTTTTTTTTCAGATGGACCAGATTGAACCCGCAACTTCCCAGCCTTGGTTGGTAGCATAATACTGGTATATAGAAACACAATTAATTTTTGTGTAGTTATCTTGTACCTGGAAACTTACTGAATTCATTGTTTTAGAAAAAGTTTTAATAGACTCCTTGGGATTTTCAATGTAGATAACTATGTCATCTGCAAATGGGGACAGTTTTATTTGTTCCTTACCAGCACATATGCATTTTATTTACTTTCTTTTCTTGATTTATTGCACTGGCTGAAGCTTCCAGCAATATATTAAATAATAGTAGTGCTGGTGGACATCCTCGCCTCATTCCCAATCTTAGGGAGAAAGCATTGTCTTTCACAATCAAATATAACGTTGGATGCAGGTTTTGTGTAGATGCTTTTTTTCAAGTTGATGAAGACCTTGTGATAGTCAATCTAGTTTGTCAACTTGACCTGATCATGACACACCCAAGATCATGTGACTTTGGGTGTGTAACAGCAGATTAAACAGAAAGACTGCCCTGAATGTAGGCAGCAGGATTCTGATAGGTGCAGGACTTACATAAAAGAGGGAGAAGCCATGTAGAGTGATGCGCAACTCTTTCCGAAGAAAACGCATCTGCTCTCGCCTGAGATCGTCAGCCTCCGGCTCATAGAACTGGAACTTCGCCGTTTCTCTGAAGAGCTTCTTCATCTTCTGCTCTCATCTGAGATCGTCGGCCTCCAGCCCTTCGAACTGAAACTTCACCATCGTTCCTCCGAAGAGCTTCCTGATCTTCACATCTTGGACTGGGACTGAATTAGTGGTTGCTCCGATCCTAAGACTCCAGCTCTAAGACTGCTCGACCAGCTACTGGTTCCTCTGACTCACCACGTGCAGTCGGAACTGGGGACTACATTGCTTCAAACTGTAAGCCCATCTGATAAATCCCTTTTTCAAATATACTCATTCTGTGAATTCTGTTAATCTAGTGAACCCTGTCCAATACAGACCCCTCTCTATTCAGATTTTTCAGAGAGTTTTATTTTTTTATAAATGGGTATTGAATATTTTCTATTTTTGTACATCAATTGATGAATCAATTGGTTTTTCTTTTTTAGCCTTTCAATATAATGAATTATAGTGATTAATTTTAAATCTTGAATCAGCCTTGCATCCCTGGGATAGATCTTACTTGGTCATAGTGGAGAGTTATTTTTATTTTTGTGGTACTGGGGTTGAACCCAGGGGCATTTTACCTCTGAGCTACACCCCTAGCGCTATTTTTTTTAATCTGGAAACAGGGTATCACTAAGTCGTGGAGAGCCTCACTAAGTTGCTGAGGCTGGCTGCAAACCTAGTATCCTCCTATCTCAGCCTCCCAAGTACTTAGATTACAGGTGTGTGCCACCACACCCAGCTTAATTCTTATTATATATAGGTGAATTTCATTTTCCGATATTTTGTTATGGATTTTTGCATCTACATATATTTATGAAAGGTATTGGTTAATAGTTTTCTCTTTTTTGTACCATCTTTGTTTGATTTTGCTATCAGGGTAATACTAGCATAATAAAATAAATTGTTCCCTCCTGTTCTTTCTTCTTCTTTTTTTGGCGGTTGTAGGGGAGAGAGTGTGTAGAATTGGTATTAATTGCTCTTTAAAAATTTAGTGGAACTCTTCAGTGAAACCATGTATGCCTGAAGATTTCTTTCTTTTTTTCTTTTTTGGAGTTTTAAAATTATGAACTCAATTTAGTTAATATTTATAGCCTACTCAAATGATATACTTCATATTGTATCAATTGTAGCCTATTTTGTTTTGGAATTGGTTCATTTCATCCAAGTTGACAAACTTGTGTAGACTTGTTCATAGTATTCTCTTACTCTGTTTTAGATATCTGCAGGGTCTTTAGTGATGTCCCTTGTTTCATCACCAATATTAGTAATGTTTGCCTTCTCTTTTTCTTTGTTAGTATTGCTATAGGTTTTTAAATTTTTATTGATCGCTTCAAAGTACCAACCCTTTGTTTCATTGATTTTCTCTATTCTCTCTCTGTCTTTCGTTTCATTGATTTCTGTCCTTGTCTTTATTATTTTCTTTCTTCTGTTTGTTTCTTCTCTTCTTTGTTAGGTTCTTCAGGTAGGAGCTTAAGTTATTGATATGAGACTTTACCTTTTTTAAATGTATGAATCTAGTGTTATAAATTTCCCTCTGAGCTCTGCTGTAGCTGTTTCCTACAAATTTTGATATGTTGCATTTTCATTTTCTTTTAGTTCAATGTACTTTTTATTTCCTGGATATTTTTCTTTGATCCATTTGTGTCTTTTTTAGTTTAAGTTTTTGAAGTTTTTTTTTCTGTTACTTACTATTGATGTGTAATTTTATTTTATTGTGGTTGGAGAACAAACTCTGCATGATTTTCATTCTTTTGGATTTACTGAGGTTTGTTTTATGGCCCAGGATGTGGTCTGTCTTGATGTGTGTTCTACTGGCACTTAAAAAAATGTGTATTCTGCTATTCTTGGATAGACTGTTCCAATGTTGACTGGATCCTATTGGATTATGGTGTTTTGAGTCCTTCTATATCCCTGATGTTCTTTCTTCTAGTTGTTTTATCAATTGTTGGGAGAGGGGTTGCCTGAAGTCTCCAACTGTAATTCTGGATTTATCTATTTTTCCTTTAAGTCATATTAGATTTTGCTTTACATATATTGCAGCTCTGTTGTTTGGTGCATAAACATTTAGAATAGCGATAAAGTTAGGTCATGTTTTGTTTTGTTTTTTAATCCAATCTGGCAATTTCTGTCTTTCAGTTGGTGTATTTAGACCATTTACATTTAATGTAATTATTGGTGCATTATGACTTTGGTACACCATCTTAGTTTTTGTTTTGTTTGTTCTGTTTTTGTTTTCTCTGTCTTCCTGTGGGTTAGTTGAACATTTTTAGAATTCCATTTTTGTTTTGCTTTGACCACCTAAGTGATGTAAACTTAGGATTTACATATGAATTATCTTGGCTAGTGCTTACAATTTCTCACAGGTGAGTTTTCCTCTGTACTCTGCTCAGCACAAAAACACCTCCCCTTAAAGTTCCCTGAGTATGGCATGGGGAATGTGGTAGTCCATTTGAGTCTCAGATAATGTGGGAAAAGTCTCTTATTAGGATCTCCATCTTGAGAGGACTGTCAAAGCTGCTGTAGTCCATACTTCCCTGGGTCTCCAAATGCCCTTGGGGTCCTAGCAATTTATGTACTCTGTCTTTTATCTTTACATTTTATCCAATTGGTTTCTTATTATGTTGTTGCTCTTCACAAAGAAGGTCAGACTTAGCTTTCAAGAAGATTTATTTTTTTCCAGAATTTAATTCATTCTCAGCAGGAATCTGGCTTCAATAACTTAGTTTGTCAGGTTCGTGGAAGCAGGAGTTTCAAATCCTTCATTTGGCTTCTCCCTCAGGACAGAGTCCGAGACAAAGATTTTAAATAGATAGCTTATTTTGTAAAGCTCCCAGGAAAGAAGGGATTGGGGGACTGGTCAAGGGAAAGAGGGAAGGAGGGCAAGATGATCCGAGAGCACAGTGCTGAGCTGGTCACCAGCGTGGGCCATGGGGCTCAGTTATGCGGAGGAAGGACCCTCTGAGCAGTCATAGAGAATGGGCTCAGAAATTGTCTCATTCTCTGTAGTGTGGGAGAGGGATATTCATCTTCTAGCTCCTGCCTATGGGCCAAGGTCTAGTCCCAGGGCATGGGAATCCCCTTGCACTATCACTCCTGGGCTTGCCCTAGAATGAATGAGTGATATCCCATGACAAACAAGCCCGGGGCAGAGAATGATAAGTACCTGATGCTCGGTGACATATGGTCAGGACCACACCTGCACATGGCCTGCTCCTCAGTAATAACTGAAGCAAAGAGGGGCTTAAGAGGATGCGAGAGGGACCCTAAGAGATGCCTGGGCACGCCATTGGTGTGGTTTGATTGTGCCCCTCCCTCAAAGTTTATGTGTTGAAAATTAAATTCCCAAATCAATATGTTAATGGTATCTGGAGGAGGGGCCTTTGGGAGGCAATTAGATTAGATGAGGTCAAGAGGGTGGGGCCCCACGATGGTGTAGGTGGCTTTATAAGAAGAGGAAGAGACCTGACTTAGAAAGCCTGCTGTCTCCACACGGGTGATGCTGAATGCTGTTAGGACCCAGCAGGAAGACCCTCACCAGATGAAGCCAGGTGCCAGCACCACGCTCTTGAACTTTCCAGTCTCCTGAACTGTGAGCCAAATGAACTTTCGTTCTTTATAAATTACTTGGTCTCCTGCATTTTGTCATAGTCACAGGAAATGGACGAAGAGCCATGTGCTGCAAAATGGATGGTGTACAGCAGAGGCCATCAGGGCTCAGGATGAGCCCTCCCTCTATGAGCTCCTGCAGCACTGAGCTCATCTCCACTTCCCTGCTCGGCCCCTGACATCCAGCCTCCCTCTGCTTCCTCCTCCCGCTCCTCTATCTCTCAGCCTGCTCAGGGCTCACATGCCACTGCCCCCACCCCTGCCGCTTACTGTACATACGCATCCTTTTGGCTCGAGCCTCCCCAGCCAGTGAGATCAGCCCGTTTCCCAATCCCCGAGGGGCCCCACTTGGCTCAGCTCATCCTTGTGGCCCAGGCCACCCATGCCTGGGGCCCTTGGCAGCTTAGTGGCTGGTCCAGCAGCTACCTACCTCCAATCAGCTGAGGGGGACTGTGCAGAGATGCGCTGCTTGCACAGAAGAGCGGGGCCAGGAAGGCCGTCCAGGCAAAGGGCATAAACACGAGGGCAGGGCGCTTTCATTCGGTTTTTTATTTATTCTTACAACTCCCCAAAAAGGAAAGTGGGAGGAACCGGGTCTGCGAGGTCACTGGACCATCTGACAAACAGAATGTGCAACTTTTTCTAACTGGTGAGCTTTGACTTTTTTTTTTTTTTTGGTTTTGTTTTAATCTGTAAAATGCTGGGCCAATTCCAACATGATAAAGAGCCACATTTGTTAATCTTGGCATCAAAACGATGTGTTTTCAAAATCTGAACAAAATGAAAGCAACGAGTTTTAAAGAAGTAAGGCTGAAAAGTGAAGGAGCTACATTCTGTTTTGTGGGGAGTCTTGATTTAAGAAACAAAACAGAAATGGGCAAAACCGCTCTGCTTCCTGCAGAGTAAATACACGACCCACCATTGCGGGCAGGTGGGGCGCTTTGGTAAAGATACGGGATGTTCCCGCGCAGTGCATCATGGGCTCCACGCCGCTCTTACGGGTGCACCTGGTCTGGAGCAATTTGGTCCCTGTCCCTCCTGCAACAGGCGAGGTGTGCTGAAGTGGACCATCACCATAGAACAAACGGAGCACAGGCACAGATTTCTGGCCTTATTTTTAGTGGGTCAGCCAGAAATGGAAGTTGCATGACCCTCGCTGGGTCAGTCTAGTAGTGGACCAGAGGGGGTGCTTAGCACGCATCTGGGGTTTCTTCCCATCTCTGGACATTGAAAAGGTGGAGCATCAACAGAGCCCCCTAGTAATGATGGTGGACATCTGGGTCACTCATCGGAAGCTCGTTTATTGTCCACTGACCTTCCCCGGCAGCCCTGCAGGCCATATTCAGCGCTCAGGTCCCTTCCTTGCAGGTAGGAGGTGGAGGGAAAAGAAAACAATTATTTTTTGTTGTGCTGTGTTTTGTCAAATTACAAAATTCTCTGTTCTTTTGAGGGATGCTCAGAGGTGCCCCCGAGCCTGGACAGGTGTAAAGGTGACTCCAGGATGTCACACCTGGCTGCAGTTTCCATCTTCCTGAGTGTCGTTGTCAGGGTGACGATTTGGATGTGGGATATTATGATGCCAGTAGACCAAGAGAGGTTTCTTTATTCTCCCTCATCACGCTCTGTGAGCAGGGCCATTTTTAGCAGCGGTCTAATTTCTCCGTCAGGTGGAAGTTTTGAACATGGTATCAGAACGGTTTGTGTTATAAACAGACACGGATCCTGCTTGAATGGACATACACAAAAGGTGCGTGTACTCACCTCAGTGGAGAGGCCACAGCTTCAGGAAGCTGCAGGAGAAGTTCAATCCAGCAGGTCAGGGGTGCAGCGGGGCCAGAGCCAGCAAGCACCTGCTCCCTCTGCGGCGTCGGTGGCTCCACACGCCGCCCAGCAGCTCTGCAGAGGGCATCCTGGTGCCAGCTGCCACCCCACCCTGAAGAAAGGGAGTTGCCCCATCTGGAGTTAGCTCTGAGCCCCTCCCTGACCCCCACGCCCCTGCCCAGGACTCCCCAGGTTCTGGGCTGTGGAGATGGCTGTGGAAGTCTCCACGCACTGTCCAGGCAGCCGCGGCTGCAGGGCCCCTTAGAAGCAGAGGCTCTAGGCCCGGGGGTGGGTCGCCCCAGGAAGAGGTCCCATCCTGCAGGCCTCTCCTGTCCACTCTCCCGCAGCCCAGGCCCCCTTTGCCCCTCTGGCCTCTCCTACCTGCCCCGTGCAGGAGCCTCTGGCCTCTCCTCATTCCTTCATGAAGGGCCCAGGTGAGGGGAGCATCCCCTGTCCCTTCACAGTCCCTGTTGTCTCCTGGAAAGTGGACCTGGGACCTGAGACTCTTTGTGCACCCCCCCAGGCACAAGGCAGTGGGGAGTCATTGTCTCTGTTCCCTGGCCTGGAGCTTGGCTGCCCAGCCCCCCGGAAAGCCCTAGAGGGTCAGCATCCCTCCACAAAGCACCTTCTCTGGGTTTTGCCGTTTCCACCCATTTCCATCCCTGTGGACCCCAGCCTGGCCCGACACCTGCAGCCCAGAGGCTCTGGGAAGGTCTGCGTGGCTTCGGGGCAGGTGGGGCAGCTGAGAGACCTGGGAAGAGAGGTGTGTTCACCTGGCCTTCCTCTGCCCAGCCGAAACTTGATTTCACCCCATCAGCGGCCGTGGATGGTACATTTGGCTCAGCTGAGCTCCTAACAGCACGCTCACTGTTTTGAAACAGAAATTAAAGAGCATTGGGGAATTGGGGTATGTGCAGAGAAAACATTTTCCTTGAGTTTCTTTCCCAAGGGGGTGGGAATAGGTATGTGCGAAGGGGAAAAGTTCAGCGCTGGTGGTCGGGTCCTGGGGAGACGCTGGGGAGGCCACGGGGCCCGGCTCTGGAGGCCAGGCTCCTGTGGGGGCTCAGCCGCACTATTCACAGTGGGTAGACAGGGACCAACCCCAACTCCTCTGCAGGCACAGGGCTGCGAGTCTCCTCACTCCACACTGCCACCCGGGCCGGTGGCTGGCGTGCGTGGGAGCAGAGGACACAGAATCTTCACAGCGGGTTTGCAAGAACATTTCACTCATTGGCAATTTTACCCACTGGTTATTTTTATTTATTTATTGGTCTGCTCATTGCACATTTCTCTTTGAAAACACCTTTCCTGCACCTGCTGGGAGCCCTCTGCCTTTCCACCTGACAGAAGTTCATCCAGCTGACGGCCTTGCGCCCTGCAGGTCCCAGCCTCGGCAGGCACCTGGCACCCAGGCGGCTCTGAGAAGGTCCGCTGGGTGTTGCTCAGAATGTGCGGCTTTGGGGAAGGTGGGGGCCGTCGAGGGGGCACGGGAAGCGGCGGTGTGATTATCTATAAAAAGCATTTTGTACATCATCTGATTATTCGACTCAAAAAGCAATAGATAAAGTGATCAGATGATATGTGAAATACTCTTATACCGATGATCCAGTTCATGGTCACCAAACTCCAGGAGAAAGGTGGAACCGGGGTTTTCGTTCCTGTTTTTCAGCTAGGGACTCTGAGCCCCAGATGAAGCTTCTAACAGTGACCCCTGCGGGGTCCAGGAACTGGCGGGATTCATGCCGCAAAGGACCCGCTCAGGAACGAGGACAGAGGAGCGCGCCCTCAGTGAAAGTGAGCCACAGCCGTCCTCGCTCCCAGCTCCACGCAGCCTAGTGGCCTGCGGTGGAGGGAATGCTCCACCTGCTGCTCAAAGGGACCTGGCTTTGGAACTCCCCAGGGTGGGGTGTGTCCTGTCTCCTCCCCACTCACATTCCCCTCTGACCAGTCCTGGGTGGGTTAGAATCTCAGTCCCGGATTCTCCATCATGTGACCAGGGCCCAGGTGCAGGTGTCCTCCTGGCCTGGGCCTGCTGTGGCCCTGACAGAAGACACAGCACTCTCTCCTTAGCAAGTCCCCCTGCCCTGAGAGCAGGGAGCTGAGGCCTGCATGCACCCTGGAGCCCAGAGATCCCCCCCTCCTTGCCCCAGTGGCTGCTGGGAGTCTCCCTGCCTCTCACTTCTTCAGTTCAACCTGCAGCCTTCCTCCATGGGTTATGAGGGTGGCGCAGTGATGCTGGCAGAGGGCCCAAACACCTGGGCCGAGCATGTGGGCCGGGGCTGATGCCAAAACAGCAGGAAGCAAGTGAAAAGCAGCTGGCGCTGAGGCTTGGCCCACGGTGCATGGCGTTCCGGATACCTGCGCCAGCTGGGGAGGTACTGCCCGAATGGGCCGGTCCGTCCGAGAGCTGGGACGGGGGCTGGGCAACATGGCAGGGATCTTCTGCCGGAGCATCTCCTCCGTGTACCCAGGCCTGGAAGGTGTGTTCGGGACAACAGGCAATAGGGGTCTGCAAAGGATTGTAGCTTTCCCACCCCCTGCCTCCTGGCCTGGGTCCCTGGGTCCTGGGTCCTGCTCTCTGTGTGGGGTCTGAGCAGTCACCCGGCCGTGGAAGACCCCAGTTCTTTGCCTGGCTCATCATTATCTTGCTGTGACCATGACCCCGGCCAAGACCAGGCTCCCTTTCGGAGCCTCTTTCCTCCTGTAAAGTTGGGGGTTGGAACTGGGCCCCAGCAAGGAGCAGTGATGTCAGTCCAGCCGCCCTCCTCCTTCCGGCCCCAGCTCCGGTCTCCCCGCCAGGCCCCTTTGCTTCTCACGGATGGCCCGGCCTTAGCTGAGCCTCTGTGACTATAAAGGTGACATTGCCCTGTCCTGGACTCCCTGTTTTATGTTTTGAATTGCTAAGAACCTGAGCAGGAGGGAGGGGGGACAACCGGCCAACTCTAGGCATGATTTCAGCATGACCCGCTGGCGTGGCCTCCCTTCTGTTCCTCTTTCCCTTCCCTCCTCCTCTCTTTCTCCTTCATGGTGTAGGACAGCGTGGGCCTTTTAGTCCGGAAGCTCCTGCCCTTCAGCTCTGGCTCTCTCCCCTAGGAGCCCCTCCCTTCTCCCTTCTCCCTGGGACCCCTGCTTCTTAGGAGTTGCACTTCCTGGAATTTCTCTTGAATCTTCCCTTTCCTCCTTTCATTCATCCCTCTCTCTTTTTGTTCTACTCTGTAAGATACCTCCACTTTATCTTCCAAAACTGCTACTAAATTTTTCATTTAAGAAAGTGGATTCTAGCCGGGCATGGTGGCGCACGCTTGTCATCCCAGTACTTGGGAGGTTAAGACCGTAGGATCCGGGGTCGTAGCCAGCCTCAGCTACTTAGTGAGGCCCTCTGCAACTTAGTGAGACCTTGTTTCAAAATAAAGAATAAAAAATAGGGCTGGGGTGTAGCTTGGAGGTAGAATGACCCTGGGTTCAATCCCCAGTACCACAAAAAAAAAAAAGAAAGAAAGTGGATTCTAGCTGGACATGGTGGTGCAGGCCTGTAATCCCAGTACCTGGGAGGCTGAGACGGGAAGATTGCCAATTCGAAGCCAGCCTCAGCAACTCAGTGAGGCTCTCAGCAACTTAGTGAGACCCTGTTTCCAAATAAAAAATAAAATAGGGCTGGGGGTTAGCCCAGAGATAGAAGGCCGCTGGGCTCCATCCCCAGTACCACCACCACCAAAAAAAAAAAAAAAAAAAGAGTGTATTCATAGCTGGGGCATGGTGGTACATGCCTATAACTCTAGTACTTGCAAGGCTAAGACAGGAAGATCACAAGTTCAAGGCCAGCCTCAGCAACTTAGTGAGACCCTCAGCAACTTAGCAAGACTCTATTTCAAAATACAAAAGGGCTTGGGGTGTAGCTTGAAGGTAGAATGCCCCTGGGTTCGATCCCCAGTACCAAAAGAAAAAAAAAGTGTATTCTTAATTTATAAGAGCTCTGTCTGAATCTGTTTCCCTTCTGAAACACTTGCTGAAGCTCACAGATGCTTTGTCTCCTATCTCTGATGACATGGGAGTGCTTTTAAAGTTTGTTTCTACCCTTCCTCTGCGTTCCTTTTCTGTTTGTTTGTTCTGGCCTGTCCTTCCTCGGGTATCCATTCAGGAGACCAAGAGGGGCCCTCCAGCTGCCTGCCTAGCGGGACCAGGCCCGGCTGCCGAGTCTGGAGCTGCTCAGGGGAGGGGCTCGGGCCTTGCAGCGTCCTCAATCCCTGGCTCTGGGGCAGGGGCACCTCTCTTGCAGACCGCCAGCCAGCCAGCAGCCCTGCAGCTTTAGCCCACGCTGTACCTCGGGACTGACTGCAGGTCCCAGCTCCTCTGGGGCCCGCCGCCCTCTCCAGCTCACCTTCTCACCCTTACGCTCCTGCTTCTTGGTCACTCACCACCCTGGCTCCGCAGGCCGCCGAGTCTCCTCCCTGTCCGCTCTCCTTCTTGTTGAGTAGAAAGGGAACAGGAGACACACACAGTAGAAATATGCCTTGTTTCTACTTGCAGAATAGGAGGCTGTTCCTGGTGCCACCCCACCAAACCACCACAGACAGGGGACTTAAAGCAACACGAACGCATTCTCCCGCCGTTCTGGAGGCCACAGGTCCAAGACACCGGTGCCGGTAGGGCCGTGGCTTCTGAGGACCGTGAGGGAGACTGTCCCCTGCCTTCCTCCAGCACCGGTACGGCCACAGGGCTCCAGCCTTGGCTTCTGCCCCACATGGCCTTCTCTCCCGTCTCCCTTGGCCTTTCTCTTACTAGGGCGCTGTCATTGGGTTTAGGAGCCACCCTAAATCCGGGATGGTCTCACCTGGATGCTAAACATAATTACCTCTGCAAAGACTGTCCAGATAAGGTCCCGTTCACGGGTTCCGGGTTCCGCTGTGGGCGTGGCTTTGAAGCCACACAGAGGGTTTCGGGAGGCTGATCAGCACACACGTTCAGTGGGTCATGCCTTAAACTGCGTCCTCCAATGGAGACAGCTCCTGCCTTCCCTGCTCCCTCCGGATTCCTAGGTGCTCTGGGGACCCTGACCTGGCCGGTCATCGTTCCTGGCCAACGCACCTCTCCAAACCCCTCTCCTCCCCCAGCTCCTGGCCCCTTTCTTTTGGCAATCGGTCCTGTTTCCTAAATCATGAAGCTGCAGGTGAGGAAACCTGCCCATGGGTCCATCTAAAACACTCGCAGAGGAATGAAGGTCTGCTCAGAGTCTTGGAGGGATAGGGAAAGGGCCACCCCAATCCAGCCAGGCCCAGACTGACAGTGAGGACTGAGCCGGCAGCTTGCAGCAAGTGGTGCGGAAATGGGCTCAGTCCCAGGGACACTGAGGCCAGGAGGAGGTAGGCCAGGGCAGGCACGTGGCCATGGCAGGCAAAGGGCCTGGGTCAGGGAGACACTGACGGTCACCAAGGCCCCTGGAGCTCTGGCCTCCCAGACAGCTGTTGGCTCCCCTCCAGGATACCGGGGAGTCTTCCGGTGGGTTGGGGTCAGAGGGCACGCCCACCTCCTGGGTCCCGAGATCAACCTCGCCTGTCCTCCTGCATCGAGGAGCCAGCACAGTCCTGTGGGGATGGCCGGCTGTCTGTGTGTGCTCCAGGCCCTCGCTTGCCCTGACATGGCTCACGCGGTGCAGGTGGCCTGTCCTGTGTGGTGCTCCATGCACAGAGGGCCCCGGGGTTCTCTGTCACCTGGCCAGGCTCATCTTACCTAGCCTAACGGGCCTAGGTGGCAGCTAGAATGTGGTGAAGCCCCAGCAGAGACAGGACGTAGGGAGGGCCTGAGCAGAGGCCGCGTCTTCCTCCCAGCCCGCGCTGCCCCTCGGCCCCTCCCCTCAGGTGGCCCTGACTCGCGGGCATGGTGCCCTTGCTTTAGTCTGTAGGCTGAAGGCCTCTGGGGGGCAGATTGCCCTGGTCCAGGTCAAGGCCCTGCACGTGGCTGCCTGCGGGGACCTCCAGCCACAGTCACACGTGCAGCGTCCGCCTGACCCAGCCTTTCTCAAGAGGCCGCGGGATAGAGGAGAAAACCAAACGCTCAGCTCTGGGGCCACTTGGAATAGCGGGACCTCCTCCCCAGGGTCCCGCTTCTGACAGTTGGAGACCGAGCAGGCAAACACACGCCTGGCTCTTCCCAGACAGTGGACCCTCCCTCTGTCCACTCACCCGGAGGTGCCCTGGTCTCCCGGGAGGGCTGCCACCTCCTCTCCTGGGGCGCTCAAGACTGCCAACAGCCCCCCAGAACACGTCCCTCGGAGCCAGCCACATCCTGCAGATGGGCCTGACAGCACAGGGCGCCGCCCTTCGGTGGATCTGGGTCCTCTCTGCAGCCTTGCCAGGCTCTTAGCTGGTGGAGCCGCCAGGCAGGCAGCTGATCTCTGTAGGTCTCACCTGTCTGTACTGATGCTTTTGGAAGCAAAGAGCAGGACTCTCATATTCGGTGTGTTGGTTTTGGCCAGCGCTCCTGCCCAAAGCAGCGTTTGAGCCTTGAGTCTATGATCCTACAGGGGCCTTGCCCCAGTGTGGTCTAGCCCCTGCACTGAATTCCAAACCTAAGTCCTTCCTGCTCTCTGCCAGGGCTCCTCCCCCAGGCTGGTGCTGGAGGGTGGCTGGCCAGGGCTCCTCCCTCAGGCTGGTGCTGGAGGGTGGCTGGCCAGGGCTCCTCCCTCAGGCTGGTGCTGGAGGGTGGCTGGCCAGGGGTCTTCCCAGAGCCAGCTCCCCCCGCCAGGCCCCCACTGGGCACGTCTGCTCCGGGTTCCCAGGTCCCCCCCAGAGGGGCTCCTCTGGACTGTCCCAGAACACAGGCAGGCAGTGGGCGTGTGAGTGGGTTTTCCTTAGAGAGCCCTGCAGCTCCAGCCCCACGCCCTGCTCTGGGGACCCACGGGTCACAGCAGAGCAGGTCCTGAGATGTTCGCCCTCGAGGTTGTGACTGCCGAGGCCTCTAATTTCCCTGGGAGCAGCTGTGAGACCGTGTGGAACCTGCCAGGAGTCCCAGCCAGCGCTTCTTGGGAACACACACATGCACACCTGTGTACATGCAAGGGTGTGTGTGCTCTGAGTGGGTGTGTGCATGTGTGTGCTCATGTGAGGTGTGTGCACATCTGTACATGCATGGAGGTGTGTGCTGTGGGCATGTGTGTATGTGTGCATGTATGTGAGGTGTGTGCACATGTGTTCATGCATGGTGTGTGCACATGTGTGCTCATGTGAGGTGTGTACACACATGTGTACATGCACGGGTGTGTGTGTGCTCTGAGTGGGTGTGTGCATGGGTGTGCTCATGTGAGGTATGTGCACACGTGTACGTGCATGGTGTGCACACATGTATGCTTATGTGAGGTGTGTGTACACACATGTGTACATGCATGGGTGTGTTGCTGTGGGCATTGCGCACATGTGTGTGTATTGTGGGTGTGTGTGCACATGTGCTCATGTGAGGTGTGTGTGTGCACATGTCTATGTGCATGGGTGTGTGCTGTGAGTGCGTGCTCATGTGTGCTCATGTAAGGTGTGTGTGTGCACATGTCTACATGCATGGGTGTGTGTACTGTGTGTGTATGCACGTGTGGACTCATGTGAGGTGTATGCACACATGTCTGTGTGCTTGTTGGTCATAGCACAGTGGTATGGGGGATTATGCTCCAAGGACCAGCCCCAGAACATGCCCAGGACCCCTCCAGGTGACACCAGCCCCAAGGGAAGCCGGTGCTGCATGATGGTCACTACCAGGAGCCAGCTGGTGACAAGAGTTGAGGCCTGCTGGCCTTTCTGGAGCTCCGCCCTCCTGGCAGGCCCCGGAGCAGGGGTGGGAGTGGAGAAAGAGGGCTCGCAGACCACCATGGTCCTACCCGAGATGCATGTTCACTGTGGTCCAAAACCTGGGTGGGGTCGGTGTGTCCTCTGGCCTATGCGCAGCTCCACCCAGTGGACCCTGGTGCTAGAGCGTCCCACAGAAGACATGCCCCTGCTGGCTCAGGGTGGTGGCCAGTGGTGTGTAATCCCAGAGCTGGAAGCCCTCACCGTCACCTTGGGGGCCACCCGCGGCCCCACTGGTGTGCACAGGTGCAGACGTGGTGACAAGGGCTGCAGGCAGGGCGTGGACTCCTCACCCCTCGGGCCCGCCTGGACAGTGAGATTACCTTAGCTGCAGGCCATGATCCTGGTGAGGCTTCTGAGCCCCATCCTCGTCTCCTCACTTCACCTCGCTACTTTGTACAGGCTCCGGGGGCGGGACAGGCGCTGTGCACCTCGTGGTCAGGCGGGGCAGGCGTGTTGAGAACATACCAGGACCCTTTGGAGGAGTGTGGAGGAGCGGGAGGAGCACCATGTCTGGGGGAGCAGGCACTCCACCTGGGGAGCCGTGGGGAAGGCTCTAGGGTGCTGACCCGGCGGTCCAACATAAAGAACCAGAGTGGCTGGAAAGCGGCAGGGAACAGGGGCCTAGAGCTGAGCTGGGGACCTCGCCTGCTGTTACAGTTTGGATCTTGCTGCCCCCAAAGGCCGTGTGCTAAAGGCTTGGTCCCAGCCTGCGGTGCTGTTGGGAGCTGGTGGAACCTCTCAGAGGTGGGGCCTCGTGGGAGGAGGGTAGGTCATTGGGGACATGTCCTTGAAGGGGATAACAGGCCTGGACCTCCTTCCTCTTTCTTTGCTCCCCAGCTTCCGTGAGGTGCGCAGCTTTGCCCTAGCGCATACTCCCACCATGACGTGCTGCTGTGCCACAGGCCCAAAAGCAATGGAGCCAGCTGACCCTGGACTGAAATCTCTGAAACCAAGGGCCAAAATAAACCTTTCCTTCTTCTCAGTTGTTTATCTCAGGTATTTGGTCTCAGCCATGGAGATCTGACTAACACACCTACTTTCCCGGCCTGGGTCTAACACTCGCAACCCCATTAGAGTTGGTAGCTTCTAGCAGTTTCTATGGCCACGTGCAGCTTCCGGTTCTCACATCCTCCCTTGTCTGCTTTAGAGTGAGGCATAGGCACTTTTGTGACCCATTCTAGCATACTCGGGCCACCCTCGAGCTGCGACGTAGAGACGAGAACAGAGATGCAGAGGCCAGGGCTGTGCGGGCGACTTTATTGTTCCTGGGCAGGAAGCGGTATACACAGCCACAGTGCAGTCATTTAGCTTGTAAAAATATCTCAATAAATAAACAAATAAGCAACATATACACTGAAACAGGGAATATAAAAAATGGCTAGCTGAGCAAATCACGTGAGAGGGAGCATGGAAGGGTGAGAAAGAGAATTCCAGGCTTCCTTGAAACGATCATGCAGAGGTCTGGGGTGGGGAGGGAACTCGGGGTTCCTTTTCTGAGAGCCTTGGTCCAGTTTAAACAGATCGTACAAGAATGCGTTCCTGTTTTATTAAAAAAATATACATTAAAAAGGCACTTGGAAGGAAGTACAAATCCAAAATCCAAATACTCACAAACACACGCCTGACTCTATAGAGATTTTCAGAAAGAATGAAATCCCCTCCCCCCAAAACAAAACCCAGAACAAAAGTCCAAATAGTGACGAGATGACATGCAAAGGCCACAGGCAAGAAGGGCCAGAGTGCCCTTCCCTCGTGGAGACCGTCTCTGGGAGGAGGTGCCGTCGGCCTCCTGTCCCACGCTGCCGCTGTTCCCGACTGGACCCCGCTGAAGCTCGGGCCTCGGTGAGGTCGGCCAGGTTTCAGAAGTTATGAGGATGAGTCCCGGTTCTGCTTGCGCCTCGGACCCAGGAGTCGGTCTGCAAGATAAGCAGGAGGGCATGAGTCACCAGCCCTGTTCACGCCTGGGGGAGGACAGCCACTCATCCTGGGGGCCCAAGACTGGATGAGCAGCTAGCATACGGAGACCTGGCTCCGTCCTTCCAAGGGACTCCTCCTTGTCCTCCCTCCACAGAAACTGTACAGGTGACACCTGCCCAGCAACCGCTGCCCCCAGGGCCCAGGCTACAAGAGCTCCTAGACCCCCTAAAGACAGCCACACGAGGTGCTCCTTGGGGCTGCCACAGCCCCCACTAGGTGAGCTGCTCCCGAGGGAGGCACTCTGCAGTTGCTGGGGTGTCCAGGGCTGGGGGGACAGGGACGGGGGGCAAAGACACAAAGAGATGGGGCAGCTGCTGGGTGGGGGAGTGATCAGGGTATATTTTTTTAAACTTGTGCTCTTGAATAATTATAGATGCTCAAGAAAGTGTGTGAACACTTTCTTGAAAGGTCCCATAGACACCTCACCCCCTTTCTCCGATAGTATCATCTCACGCAGCTGGAGTGCAACGTCAGCACCAGGCAGTCAACATGGGCACAGTCCAAGAGCTCGCTCACACGCCTCTCCTGTGTGCTGTGTGCTGTGTGCGTGTGCTGTGTGCGTGTGCCGTATGCTGTGTGACCATGTGGTGTGTGCATGCGGTGTGAGAAGTTGCATCTGTGTGTGTTTGTGGTGTGTGAGTGGTTATATATGTGTGTGTTTGTGGTGTAGTATGTGTGTGCGTGCATGCGTGCATGCACGCGTGCGTGGGTGTGTATGCATGTGGGTGTGTGTATGTGTGGTTCTGAGCAACTTCATCATATGTAAATTCCTGCACCCATGACTGATTGATATACACAACTCTTCCATCACCAGGTCCCCTGGCACCATGCACCTTATTTATACACATGCATGGTGCCAGGCGTGGTGGCACACCCCTGTAATCCCAGTACTTGGGAGGCTGAGAAAGGAGGATCACAGGTTCAAACCCAGCCTCAGCAACCTAATTAGATCCTATTTCCAAAGAAAAAAATAAAATAGGGATGAGGGCATATCTCAGAGGTAGAATGCCTCTGGGTTTCAATCCCCAATACCACACACACACACACACACACACACACACACACACACACACTACATGTGAGCCTGTCACTGTGGGGTGGGGCCAGACTTGCTACGTGCCCCTTTGTGACCTCCACTTACAGAGTGTCCTGGTAGGAGAACCCTCCCAGGTGTCACGCGGAGCCTCGCTCCCCAGCTGCATTCAGACCCTGGCAGCAGGTGGGAAGCCAGCCTGGTGGAGCAAGGCCATGCGCACACAACACACATGCAGGACACCATATGCGTGTGTGCACACATACACATGTGCACACGTTGTCCTCTGTGCCCACTAAGATGCACAGGGAAGAGGCCCAGACCTCAGAGGGACTTGGCTATGGTAAGCCCAAGGTTGTCAGTCACGGTGGGGGTCCCAGGAGACAGGAGAAAATGCCACATGCCCTCCTTCCGGGCCCTGTGACCATGCTGCAGACATCTTCTGGGAGGTGCTGAAGCCACCGAGGACTAGAAGAGCTGCCCGAATCATGCTCCACGGCCGCTGTCACCATGGCAGGGGCCGTGTCTGGCCTGTCGCTGGTTGTTGAGGGCCTGCGTGTTGCTGACCACCAGCACACCACACTCCCAGGCCGGTGTGCAACACACAACCCAAGGTTATCGCTTGATCCCTCCAGGGGACCCGAATTTCATCAGGGACTGTGAAAGGCTCCTAGGTATGTTTCCTTTGTTGAATCAAGACAAAGTTCTGAAAAGGCTGAGACAGAATTTCCTGAAAACTCATGCATGAACACACACACATCACACACACACACACACACACACACACACACACGCACGCACACACACACGCACACTTCTTCAAGTTCAGAGCACTCCAAATATTTAAGCCTTTTTAAGTGGTCCTGGGCAGAAAGTCAAAGGCTGCTCTCTTTTGGAGAATGTGGTTGTAATTAGATAATTAATGGGGGGGTGGCTAGAGAAAGCTAAATGGAAGGCTTCCTCAGTGGGAGGAAATAATTACAACAGCTTTTGATATATGAGCTCAACCAGCTCTCCAAGGGGAAATACAGTATCACCCATGAAAAGCCAGAAATGACAGGGGCCGTCCCCAGCCAGCGGTGGCTTTCAGGGTTTGCTTCCCGTGCCCGCGGGGGCCCGGGGCCCAGGCAGAAACGCGCGGCAGGTTCATTAGTCTTCTTGACCTAGAGCCTCCTGGCCTGGCCCCCTCGTGTCACCTTGGCCTCAGCCATGTCTGCTGACACGGGCGGCATTCTCTGCAACAAATGTGAAACACCTGGGCCTGGAGGCTGCCTCCTGCATGCAAGGGCGCCTGAGGCCGTGTGCACATGTCCGCCACGCAGCGCACTCTCCGCATCTGCCCGCCTGGATGGGGGCGGGGAGACGTGGAGCAGCGCCTGGACCGAGAGGACCCTTCGGCCGCCTGTCTCCCTTACCAGACCACTGGGTGCTAAGAAGCAGGCAGTGACTCTGCATCCCCAGGGACAAAAAAAGAAAAAAAGATGAAACATCAGTAAACAGTCTCCAGAAAGTAAGGCAGGGGTGGGCTTATGGAGGAGGAATTTTTTTATAAGGCATCCATCCATCCACCCTTCCTTCCTTCCTTCCTTCCTTCCTTCCTTCCTTCCTTCCTTCCGTCTGTCCATCTTTGCAACCACCCACCCATGCAACCATGCATCCATGCATCCATCCATGCATCTATCCATCCACCCATGCATCCATGCATCTATCCATCCATCCATTTATCCATCCATCCATGCATCCACCTGTTTATCCATCTATCCATCCATCCATGCATGCATCCATCCATCTGTCCATCCATGCATGCATCCATCCATCCATCTGTCCATCCATCCATGCATCCATCCATCCATGCATCTATCCATCCATCTATCCATCCATCCATGCATGCATCCATCCATCTGTCCATCCATCCATGCATGCATCCATCCATCCACCCATGCATGCATCCATCCATCCATGCATCTATCCATCCATCTATCCATCCATCCATGCATCCATCCATCCATGCATGCATGCATCCATCCATCTATCCATCCATCCATGCATCCATCCATCCATGCATCCACCTGTCTATCCATCCATCTTTCCCATATGCACTGAGCATCTATTGTGTACTAGTTGTTGAAAAGCTGAAATGAATCAGAGAAATCTAGTGGAGCTTAAGAAACGTGTTTGTAAACTAGAATACAGCGTAGATAGTGCAGACTTTCTTAAAGGAAGTGCAGGTAAGACTGCAAAAGCAAGGGAGGAGGCAAAGCGCCACGGACGTGGCTGAACTGCCTGAGAGAGCAGGGTGGGGAGGAAGGGGAGGGAGGGGAGCCCAGAGGTGAAAGCTTCTCTAGAAAGAGACAGCGCATGAGACCGTGTGTGCACGTGCACACACACACACACACACACACACACACACACCTGAGCGTCTGCCTGTGGAGCCCGCAGGGGTGGAAGGGGAAGGGGAAGATTAGGAAGTCAGAACATGACCACAGAATGTGGGGCTGTGGCCGCCCACAGTGCATGCACAGCAGAGTGCAGGGCTGTACTCCACCTTTAAGCGCCTCCCTCAGCCTCCCTCCCCCCATTAGAAGTAGAGGCGCCTTTGCCTCCTGGGGCCCTAAAGTCACCCAGTTCCTTCACACAGGGCCGTCACCTGCCATTCTGCATTTTCCTTCCTGTTGTCCTCACCTGTTGTCTCCATGAGCCCTAAAGCAAGGATCCCCTCAGCTCCCTGGCTTCCCGTCCCACTGGGGCTGGGGAGATGCTGGGCCAGGGGAATGCAATGTCCACCTGATGGAGAAGCTGATGCTTCCGTCGGCCTGCGTGGATCTTGACCATCCTACTCGACCAGCCCTCTTCCCTCTTGGGCATCTGGCAAGCACTGTCCTCCAGTGGAGGCCCTCTGTCCCCTTGCTGAGTCTGGACACAGCCCCCGGCTGTTTAGAACATGACTCCAGAGATGTCCCCGCTAATCCCCCACAGTTGGCTGGAAGGGTGGAGCCAACTTAATATCCTCAGTCAAACAGCCCACAAATCTGAGCACGCGGCCATCCAACGAGACACAGCAGGCATGGGGGTGGCAGACAGAGGAACTGCCGCGCGGAGCATCCTGCAAGTGGCCCAGGGAAGAAGGAACGAACCCGAAAACCCCCCGCAGAAGCTCCTATCTGGGGAGCGGGGGTGTGAGATAGGATAGAGGCTGGAGACCAACAAAAAAGGACTCTTGGAAGTAAGGAAAGTAGAAATGATCTTAAATAAAGGAGGGAGGGTAAAACAGACACCCACGAGCAAGCCTATGAAGTCCAAGGCTGCTCACGGGGTCTCCCAGCACTCGGGAGGGGCAGAAGCGATCAAGAGAACACAGGAAGTGTCTCCGTGTTAAGGGAAGAGCGACGCCTTCCAATTTACAGGGAATTGTGGATCTGGAAGGAAAACTGAGCCAGGTCATGAAGAAATTTCTGGATTCTAACTTGTGTCAACAACTGTCAGATAAACTGGCCAGATTATCAAAGGTCAGCACGTCCCCCACAAGAATAGCAACCCAGGTCGCTTCCAGGAGAAACACATAGAACCTGCTGAGAACAATAATCCCGACCAACGTGATCCAAACTCTGCCAGAACCTAGAGATGAGGGACTTTTGTTTTATTTATTTAGGCTTATCTATGTATTTCTTAACGACTGTTTTTAGAGCAGTTTCAGCTTCACAGCAAAGCTGAGAGGAAGGTACAGTAACTTCCCATCTGCCCCGTCCTCGCCCATGCACAGTCCCCCCAGGACATCAATGTGGCACCCACACCCCGCCAACGGCATAAGAACCCAAGGCGGGAACGCCCACCTGTGGGTCTCAATGCAAAAATCCCAAGTAAGACGCCAGCAAACAGAGTCGTATTTTAAGAAATTGATTCCACGTGACCAAGAAGTGTTCATTACAGGAAGGCAGAATGGTTGACACAGGGGAGTGTAGCAAAAGGAGGGCGGGTAAACGCACACTCGCGTTCACCCAAGGTGCCGCGAGGTCTTGGAGAGATGGGAACTGGGGCACAGGCCTGGCAGCCGGCTCCAGGATCGTTCCCGGCTGCCCCTGGAGGGCGGCGCCTTGAGAAAGCATGCGGCCTCTGTGGGCCTCAGTCTCCTCATCTGTGAAGACACTAAAAGGGAGAATAAGACTAGAGAGAAGCTAGAAGCCCCCGAATCCTGAAGGTCAAGCAGGTGTCTCCCCCGCCAGTGGGCACGGTGGCTCAGCAGGCCAAGCCAGGGCAGACAGATGAGGGACGGAGAAATGCTAACAGTGGAGAGACGGGCACCGCTGTGCCAGCTGGACTCTGAAGGGAGGCAGGCCTGGACGCAGCCCCTACCTTCTGACCCAGCCGCTCACTACTGGCTGGGGTGGGAGTGGGGGTAAAGGTAGCCATCGGTTAAAGAGTCCAGCAGTCGCCTGTTATAGGAGACCAGCTGGGAGGGAGGGCCACTGAAGTCACCGACCCACAGATCCCAAATCATGGAGATGTGGCTGCCCAAGCCTGGCCAGAGACAAGGGTGTGGACACAGTGCCGACTCCTCCCTGTGCCCCCGTCCAGGGCTCTGATTCCCCCCTCCTGCCCCCACCCTCCCCAAGACCAGAGTGTGGCCCACGAGCTGGGCTGATAACAGCACCTTCTCCCAGCCGGTGGTCAGAGCACTCGCCCCACTTCAACCACGAGAAAGGAGAAAGAGCAGCCAGTTGGGGGCGCCACGCTGGTTGCCCTCCTTCCCTGCAACCGCAAGCTGTCTCGGCACACCATGCCGGGGAGAGGCAGGGGCTTGCTTTTTGTATCATTCAGAACAGATTTGCTGGGTCTCTGCTTTCTGAGTCTTTGCCACTGACAGGTGGCCCCGGCCAGCAGGAGCAGCATGACCCGGGGGCTCCTGAGCACGGCAGACTCAACCCCGGGACCAACACCTGCACACATCAGGACCCCCCTCTCCTGCCCTGCTTCCCCAGCAGAAAGCACTGGCTGGGTGTGCCCAGCTGATCATGTACGTCCCTTGACAGCAGCCCTGCCCATAGAGGTAAACTGAGGCTGAGGTGGCCCACGTCATACAGCTGTCTAGAGGCAAGGCAGGAGCGAGGATGTGACCATCTCCCTGCTTCCTGTTTGGCCTGGCTTCACCTTGGCCTCCTGACCCGGAGGCTGTGCCAGCCGGCCGCAATGAGCCCCAGACACAAGGGCCCCGGGGACCCTCTTGGGACAGCCTCAGGCAGGCAGGACACAAATGGAGTGCTGGCCACACCCCAGTGACCACCCATGTGACTAAGCAGGTATCAGCGACAGGTCTGAGGGGACCTGAGTCAGTCCTTCCCGCCCAGCGGAGAGGGCTTTCTTTTCCCAGTTAGGTGAGGGCTTCCAGGAGAACCTTGGGCTACCCGCTGCGTGCTGGCCCGCTCTGGCAGCCTCCAGCCCGGCCCCAGAGCCGCCTCCCACCGTGCGGTCTACCTGACAAAAGCCTTCTGCAGAGGCCGGGAGGAAGCCCAGGGTTTGGCTTTCTGAGGAGAGCATGAACAGCCTCCTCCCCCAGGCTCAAGCAGGGCAGGGGTATCTGGAGGGAGCACAGGCAGCTGTACACACAGCCAGTGGGGCGGGCAGGGCCCCAGCGCTCAGAAACCACCTGCCAGGCTCACCCGGGTGTGGGCCCCGGCAAGTCAGGAACTAGTGGTCCAGCCCCTGCTGGGAGCTGGGTGGGGAGGGTGACGAGTGGGGTGCACCTCTGGGCTGAGCTGGGGGTCCCGTGCTTAAGCTCCTCCCCTCCCTGCCAACCTGTCTGTACCTCGCCCAGCTTTGAGCAGGCCTGGAGAGAAGCATAGGAAAACCTGAGGGCAAACCACAGAGCTGACCCCGACCCCAACCCCGAAAGGAGCGCTTCAGATCAGCAAGGATTGGCTTCCGAAACCCAGGGAGCTCAGGCACCCGGCACCCTGCCACAGGTCAGACCCGCCACTCACCCCTTGACTCCCCAGGGGGAGCATGAGGACCTGGTGGCCACTTCTACAGGACGGTGGCAGGACCCAGAGGGAGGGACAAAATGCAGCCTATTCTCTCTCCCAGGCCAATGTAAACCAAGAAGCAACGGGACTTCTGAGGTTAATTTGTTTTTACAACGTTCCTGTGGAAGGCTGCGGCAGGGCCCCTCCGCCCCTCGCCTGGGGTCCCTGGCCTTTAGAGGGCAGCTTGCAGCACTCTCTCATCTGGAGCGGTGGCTGCTCGGCAGGCCCCTCTGGTCCCCGTCACGGGCTCCTGGGTCCTTCCTGCAGTCGGATGGGAGCCGTGGCCACATGCTTCTCATTAGGCTGGTGAGGTGAGGGGTCACAGTGCTCTGCAGATAGGGTACGTGAAGACCCGGGAGCTACTCTGTGTGTGTAGGGGAGGGTGGCCCCTTTCCCGCGGGAGAGTCAGGCTTTCCCCAGAATAACTGGGTGGGTGAGAGGCCACCTCTTCCTGCACTCACAAATCTCCCAGGACACCAGCAGATTGACAGCGTCTCCCAGAGTGCAGAGAAATGCGTCTGACACTGCCTGCTCTCAGCGGCTCCTGCAGACCTCGAGGACTCCCAGAACCAGGCGCCGGCAGCACGGTGCTCTGAGAGTGCGCAGCGGGTGTGCTCCGGGGACAGTGGCCCCTGAATGCTCTGTGCTACTGACACCCCTACGCTCCCTGGGTCCTCTCTGCACCTATGACGCCTGGCACGCTTTTGGACACCGCACAGGTGGGGCCTGTGCAGCCGGGGTCAGGGTGAAGTTGGCAAGGATGGCCACGGCCATCTTCCCTGTCCCCGACCCTCTCTCCTGCTCCATGACACGCATCTGACCCCTGGCTTGCTTGCTTTGTGTGAGAAAGAGGAATCCTGTTGGGAGGGACTGATTTTGGGGGCTGGGCTCCTTTTCTACAGCTCCCCAGTGGCTGGCAGCGTGCTCTGGGCCCGGCTTCTTCAGAGGAGCCAGGCCTTTCAGGCCAACTGGAAGCGCTCTCCCTCTCCCTCTCTCACCGCCCCCCGCCTTTGGCCTTGGGGACTCGGGCTGTTTGGAGCGGCCTATCTGCTGAGGAGATTTGGGCCGGGAAACAACCAGAGGAAAGGCCATGCTTGCCTCTACTCTGTGCCCCAGTGTCACTGCCTAGGACAGACACCCTGCAGGGCCTCTCCCAGCCCAGCCGGCACCCCTAGGGCTCCCAGGGGCTAGCTCTGCCCATTCCAAAGGGAGTTGCTGCAGCCAGCCACCCTCTCTGGGGGCCACGGCCCCGCTTCTTCCCCATGATCACGGGGACTGCAAAGGGTCCTCCTGAGTTTCAAAGATGGCAGGGCTAGGGAGTGGGAGCAGGGAGGGACCCATGACGGGAGGGGACCTGACCTCTTACCAGCACCCAGGAAAGACTTCACCTGGTGACTTTGACTTATGACTTCCTCAGATGTCCACAATAAAAAAAAAATCATCCTGCAGGGCCCCGTTTCAGGTTGGGGGCAACAGAATCCCCTTTAGAGACTGTGCAGTGGAGTGGCGTCATTTCAGAGATGGAGAGACCAGGGCGGCAGGTCACCAGGTGGCTGCGGGGTTGGAGTCAGAGCCCTGGTCCGGGAGCCCTGTTCATAGCCACAGCACCCGACACAGGAGCCCATGGCCAGGGGCATCCTCCAGCAGATGTCTGGAGATGGAGCCACCAGATGCCTGGGGCCACAGTCCTCCCAGTGAGGGCGGTGGCAGCCCAAGAGAATCTAGGGGAGGCTGGGGGTGGCCTAGAGACGCTGACACGTAGACAAGACTATAGCCCTGTCCTCAACCCGCTCACTCCTTACTAGGGGGACAGAGAAGATGACAGACCAGTCCAGCAACATGTCGTAAATGCTCCAATAAAGGTTTGACAAAGCACGCTGGACCACACTGCTTTGCTATGAAATATAAATACATAACATCACTATAAATGATTGCAGCAACATGGAATAAGTGTTTCAATAAAGCGGCACACGCCTGTAATCCCAGTACTTGGGAGGCTGGGATCGCAGGAGAATCCCAGGTTCAAGGTCAGTCTCAGCAATTTAGAGAGACCTTCACAACTTAGCAAGATGTCGTTTCAAAATAAAGACTGAAATAGGGCTGGGGGTGTAGCTCAGAGGTAGAACTGGGTTCAATCCCCAGTACCAAAACAAACAAAAGGACCATTATAAAAGTACAAGGAGAGTGGTGATCACATTTCTGGGCCTAGGGGAGTTCCTCACAGAACCGAGGATTACAGCTCCAAGCTGCTGGGTCCCAGGTGGGAAGGGCAGGCAGAGATGTGAGGCCCAGCCATGGTGGCCCAGGCAGAAGGGGATCAGGACTCAATGTAGACGGCCAACGAGCTGAAGGCGGGCAACACGGGGTTGCAGAGCACTGGGCTCGGGCAGCTAGATGGGTCTGGCCCAGGAGCTGAATAGGGATCCTGAGAGACGGAGCCCTCTGTGGGGAACGACCTCTGGGAGAATGACAAAACCCATGCTGGCCGCACAGAGGTTTACGTTCATTCAGCAAAGGTATGTGGAAACCAGGAGCAGCCGGACCCCCGAGGTGGGGTCTCAGGGGTGAGGGACAACATGACCTTCCCCTTGAAGGCTGGGTAACTTGTCCCCTGGGATCTGGGCCCAGGCCCCTGGGTTCCAGGGACAGGCTCATTCTGCAGCTCTGTACTTCCTGTCCATGACAGAACGGGGGGACACAGTATTTAGGGGAAGCAGAGTGGGTGGAGGAGGCAGGAATGGACAGTCTGGTAGGAAGCAAAGTGCAGTGGAAACAGAGGGGATGGAGTCAGGAGGGAGGGCTGGCGGGCAGCACCCCCTGCTGGCCGGAGGACCCGGCATGGCACCGTAACCAGGACCAGGACTAGGCAGTAAGGGATGTCAGGCAGCAAAGAGGGGAGGGCTCCTTAGGAACAGTCTCTTCACACTGGGTGCGACAGGCCACGTGCCCAGGACTGCAGACGATGGCGGCCAACATGTTGCTCTCTACATGCGACGCCCAGGGTTCTACATGGGCTTTGGCTGAGGCACTCCACAGCTCATCCAACAGGGGCCCTGGTCCACGTCTCTTTTGTGTGTGTGGTACTGGGGATTGAACCCAGAGGCATTCTACCTCTGAACTACACTCCAGCCCTATTTTATTTTTTATTTTGAAACAGGGCCTCACTAAGTAGCTGAGGCTGCTGTGAACCTGCGATCCTCCTGTCTCAGCCTCCCAAGTACTGGGATTACAGGTGTGTGCCACCACGTGCGGCTTCTGGGTCCACATCTTAATACAAATAGACCATGGCTGCGAGGCAGTGAACCTCCCTGGTCAGAGAGTGGAGAGACCCTGGTGCCCAGGCAGTCCTCACACAATGCGTGGGGACGCAGAGTCAGGAGAGTGAGTGGAGAAGGGCTCTGAGGCCTCCTCCCCTGGACGCTTAAAAGTGGGGCCATCCAAAGGTTTTGAGTAATGACACAACTCTAACGATGAGCTAGCCATCACTAGCGCCAGCTCCTGGTTCCCAAAACTAACTTGAAAAACTAGGCAAAATGCCAAACTGTTTACAGAAACAACAACACCTGAGCCTATTTCACTGAGCAGTTTTTTGCTAATGAACCAGATAAAATCAGCGATTTTTGAAATTTTATGCATATATTCACTTACACTTAGAAGAATGCAAATCCGGAAGGGATGACAAGAATCACACTGCGATCCAATCCCAGCCGCGCCCATCTCGGGGCACCCATATCCCGCAGATACTTAAGCATGGAGCTGGGGGCCTCTCCCTGCTGCAAAGGGTCCCTCGCAGCTTGCAGGGAGCTGCGGGCTTGCTGACCAAGCGCTTCTGCAGCGGGCAAGCCTTTGGCCTCCCACGCTCTGGACTTTGACTTTTAGCCCATTTCAGAATATTCTCAAGCTTCTTCACCAAGAGAATACAGCGGATGTCTGTTGAGAAACACATCACATGAAGAAATCAACTGGCGCACACTACGTGGCGTGGGCTTTGCCTCGACCGCCTCAAAATCAGCTCATAAAAGCCCATAGCGGTGTGAAAAATAACCTACTAGAGGCAGAAAGACAGGCTTCGGAGGCGGGATGCGGGGAGTGCAGGATGCAGGCGGGACAGGGATGGGGAAGAGCTGGCCGTCCGGGGGCCTGGCAGTGCCCCCGTGGAGCCACAGTGCCCAGCAGTACAGGCATGAGTGGCCGCTGTGGGGTGGCTTCTGCCAACACTCCACCATAGTGAAATAAAACAGAAGCTCACGGTTTCACAACACACAAGAACCGAAGAGTGGACAAAGGGCCAGCTACTCCATGAGCAGACGCGTGCGCTACATTTTAGCAGTCCTGCTTCTGCACAGGTGTATGAGATACAGATTTCCTGCGTGTCCCAATCTCCTGCATTTGGTGACTTCTAATTTGGACAGATGGACATCTTAGTAAACTCGTAGAATTTGTACTCTGGACTCTGGCAGAGAGAGAGAGAGAGAGAGGAGAGAAAGAGAGGAGAGAGAGAGAGAGAGAGAGAGAGAGAGAGAGAGAGAGAGAATATATCCGGGACATGGAGAACAGCAGGCTCTTCGGACTCACTCTTCCACCTGCAGCAACACAGGCCCCGTCTTGCCAGCCCCAGCTCCCAGAGCCAGGGAGCTGCCCACTAGTGAGGAGGACCTCTGGTCTTTAAACTTCTGTGTCTGATCTCAGAACCTCCACATGCCTTTCGTGACCTGGGCCTTCTCCTCGTGGGCTTCAGCCACGCCCTCGCTCACTGTGCCTTATAGACCTGCTAAGGAAGGGTGCTTGATGGATGGCTTCTCCAGCTCACCCATCGCCAACCCAAACACCTGGGAGCCCAGGAGCCTCAAGGCAGACAGACATGGGCAGAGGTCAAGGCCAAAAAACACACTGGCGGGGTGAAGAGACCAGTGTCGCACTGATGCTGCAGAGCCCGGGTTAAATCGGAGGTGACCCAGGTGCTACAGCTGGTCAGCAGCCAGGACCAAGACCTCCCCACTGGGCTTGAGTGGTCCGTGGGTGTTCTGAGCAGAGCTCTGCCGTCCCTGGGGAAGAAGTGCCAGGGGCTGGAATGCTCCAGAGAGGTGTGGATGGCCTCGCTGATCTCAGAAGCACCAGGGCTGGTGCTTCCTCTGGACCGTATTAGAGATTCCTTCCCAAAACGGATGCCCGCCGGGCTCCATCAAAGAGCTGCAGGTGCCAGCGTTTAGGTGTGGAGATGCCACAGCCACTGTCCTGTTGCTGCAGCTCAGAGGCTGCTCTTGAAGACGGTGGCTGCAGCACGCAGGAGGACGGGCAGCTCTGGACCTGGAAGGTCTGCGTGGGTGAGCAGGTGTGCACAGATTCTTAGCAGCCCATATATAACCTGCAACGTCTCCTTCTCTGCAGGTAAGCCCCGGCTGCAGAGCTGAGCATGCTAAGGATCACAGCTCTTGGTGCTGCCCTCATGGTGCTGGGGCCGGCAACCCCAGCCCAAGAAGGGCAGGTCCTGGTGGGAGAGCAGATATCTCTAGAACCTTCTCATGCTGTGTTCTTGATGAGAGAGCCCCAGGAGTAATCCTCTCACCCCAAACGACTCGAGGGTCAAGCAAAGAGATCCATAAATATGTTCATGATTGCTCAATTTTGTAAAAATTCAATATCACTAGGTTAAAACCCCACATGTATAAATTATGGCATATTCAAATATGTCTTACGGCATTTATTTTATTTTCAAAGTGTTTTTGAATAGGAAAAAAGCCCCAAATTATTCTGTATTTTCATAAACAGTGAGTTTTTCCAGAACTATAAATGACATGAATGAGAAACGATGTGTATACACATCTCTGGTCACATTTCTGGAAAAAAAAAAAACCTCTGTGGAAAGCACTTCCGGGGCTGCGGGGCATATGGAATGTGCCCGTTTCACGAGCTTCGTGAGATCGCTGGCCCTTCGTAGCCTTCTCCTAAGCTGAGGACCCTCAGAACAGAGCACTTGAAAACAAAACGCTCTCCTCGCGTCCTGAGCTGCAGCGCCGACTTCTGCCTGGCCTCTGGGGGCGTCCGCCCTGCCTGGGTGGGCCAGGCTCTTGCTGAGACGTCCTGCAGAGAACTGTGGTGGGTGTCTACCAGGGCACGGCCTAGCGTGGCGGTGAGGAGAGCAGGTGGCCCAGCAGCCCCCTGGGGCATGACATCCTTGCTACCTGCCTCCCTGGCCTGAGCAGCCACCGTGGCATCTGCCCAGGAGGTCTCGCTCGCACTGAGGGCTGACCTCACTCCTTAGGCATGGGCTCGGAGCATCTCTTCTGCACTGCTTCCTTGACCGTGAGCCCAGGAGCAGCCTCCCCTCTCGCCCCGCTGTCCTTTGGGGACCCTGTGAGGGCCAGGCTGGGCCGGGCCGGCCTCCAGGAGAGCAGCCTCCCTCTCTACACGCCCGGTGCCCTCAGGGAAGGCAGGTTCTCACGACGGCCATGTCTCCCTCCACAGTCTTTCCCTCATCTATAAAGGGGCCACTGCCCCGCAGTGGGGAGGCTGCCTGACATGCAGCGGGTGCTCCCTTCGTGCTAAGAAGTCTGCAGTGAACCCGTGCGCCTCAGAGCGGTCATTATGAATGAGGCCGCTGGCCTGAGGGACAGAATGCCAGGCGCCATCACGCATACTGACGTCACTGGGATTCTCACTTGAGTACTCATCACAAGAGAAGAAACCCAAGTAACCACAAGGTGTGGATACGTGTAGTTTTCCTTGAAATACAACTGATCTGCAGCAAACGTCTGTCACTCAGAGTGTGTGCAGAGCTCTGCTCTGGGCCCAGGACACAGGACGCACGGGGAGAGCCTGGGCTCACTGGCAGTGACTTCAGTGCCTTTCGTATCCATGTGTATTTGGTGTTTATATATTTGGTGTATATGGTTGTCACAGGGGAATGGTTCCAGTTCCCCCCAGATTTTGAGCACTCAAAATCTGTGAGTGCTCAAGGCCCTATGTAAATTTTATGGGAATACGTGCACATGTTATGTTAATGGTTATTATATCACTGATGGAATAATGATAAGAAAAACTTCTGTATGTGTTCAGAACAAACAAAAATGTCAATCCTAGGTTGGTAGAATTCACAGATACCAAGCCGGGCGTGGTGGCGCATGCTTGTAATCCCAGTACTTTGGGAGGCGGAGACCGGAGGAT
>PVJS01006195.1:10278-61022 GCA_004027185.1 Glis glis | reverse complement strand
GGAGTAGTAGGGTCACACAAGGGACTCTGGTTGATAATGGAGAACCCTCAGCGGAACAAGGGAAGTGGTACAAGGGAAGGGGGAGGGCAAGAAAGAAGAGAATTAATGGAATTACTATCATGAACAATATGTACATGTGAAAATATACCAACATCATTCTTGGTACTTCATACGGGTGGGGGGAGACAGGGGGACACTAAGAGCTGTGTGTGTGTATGTTAACATCAAATAGATATTCATTGCAATGTAAGACTCCAATGCACCAATAAAAGCAAAAAATAAATAAATAAATAAAACTTCAGCCCGCTCTTTGTCTCTGCACGTTTATCTTACCATCCCGGCCTCCACGCAGGCCTCCAGGCCCGGCCTCCACGCAGGCCTCCAGGCCCGGCCTCCTCTGCCCCACCTGCGGGTGCAGCAGGCTGCAGGTCGCCTCTGCCCGCCCGGCCCAGGCTCCCTGCTCCCTCCTCGTTCCTCTCTGGCTGGGGGCGGACCTCTGCCGCCCAGCTGAGCTGCGATTCGCCACTCTTGCACAACTTTCCCCCTGAAAATCCCTGCACCAGAATCGGCCCGCCCGCCCCGCGGAGGTTTGGATGTTAGTGGTTTTCCTTCTCTTAAGTTCCCTTGTTGCGGATTTGAGGCTGCGGAGCGAACTTGCAGCCCGTCCGGGTGCATGTCAGCGGCAGCCGCGCCTGCAGCCCGCTCCCCGGACAAGATGCACTCCGAAACAGAAGAGGCGAAGGAAGGTAAGGCTGCGATTCCTCTCGGCCCGCCTTGTTCCGCGGAGGAATGTGCAAGAAGGCAGCCAAGGAGCTGACGGGAGTTTTTTGTTTTTGTGGGTTTTTTTTTTTTTTGCGCTTACATTGATAGATTTATTGATAACGAGCCATTTTCACACTCCTAGAACAGGCCCTCCTCTGTCAAATATTATTATTTATTTTTATATATTTATTGGTGCATTGTAATATTTATTGCAGTAAATAAAATTTATTTATTTATTGCAATAAATAATATTTATTTATTGCAATAAATAAATAATATTGTAATAAATAAAATTTATTTATTGTAATGAATATTATTTATTTATTGTAATAAATAATATTTATTGTAATATTTATATATTTATTGGTGCATTGTAATATTTATTGGTGCATTGTGATTATACATTTTGCTAAGTGTCAGGGCAGCAGGGGAGTTTGTAAGTGCGCCGTGGCACTTTGGTCCTTGGCCCGCTTCTGCAGCCCAGTTGGAGCGACATCCTCTCCCTCAGCTGCTCACCAGACAGACAGTTCAGGGGAGCCGGGCCAGGGTCCCACCCGCACAGCCACCCACAGGCAGCTTCTTAGATTTGTCCAGAAATGAAAACCCGGGTCGTCTGCAAGAATGCAAAACGCGCTTGGGAAAGGGCTGCCTGCCTGCAGCAGGACAGCCCCAAGCCCGAACCCCGACCAGCTCCAGGAGCCCAGGGTCCCTTGAAAAGGGGGTTCAGAAATTGGAAACGATGCACATTTCCGGCAAAAAGGGGAAGCTGAATGAGGGGGAGAAGTGAAAGGTCTTTATCTCGGAATAGGTCGGTGTATTTTTGTATTTTTGTTTTTTCTTCTTCTTGTTGGCTTTTCTGCAGTGAGTTCGTTTTGTGGGGGGCTGAAAAAAGTGTGTGGGGGAGTGGGGGGGCTCGTGCAGCTTGAAACTGAGGAGCGTTTGTCTGTTTCTAACTTTGCAAAAGCAAAAAGTTTCATTTACTCTTAACAGAGAACGGGTGACAGAGCTGGAAGCGCTCCAACCAAAACACAATTAGGCGCTGGTGTTAGTTTGGGAAGTTTATTTGTGTGCGAGTGTTTGTACCCTTTGTTCCCTGAAACTTTGTGTATACAAAAGTCTCCTTGTAAGTGGGGGCAGTTGGGGAAAATTAGAAAGTAAGAGGAGAGACTGTTCAAGATGGTGAAATTCCCCTTTCTTTTCAAGTGGCCTCTTGGGAAACTGCTAAGTTGCAAGTCAGTCTGAGCCGCCCTGGCAGCCCCGGGAACGGGAAGGAGCCCCAGCATCGCTCCAGTTGGTACAAGCTGGGGAGGCCCTTCAAACCTGTCCTCTGCCATCTTTCGTAGATTCTTTTCCCAAAGTAAAGCTCTGTGCTTCCTAATGTAGTGTCTGTGGACTACATGACATTTGCCTTATAACGCTGTGTGAGAAAAACAATCAATTAAAAAAAGGGGGGAGGCTTGTTTAATAGAAATAGGGGCCGGCCCAAATGAAAACTGACAGGCAGGAGCATTATTTTTGAGCCGATGTGGAGCTTTGGGGGGTTTTCTTGCAGTGGCCTCTGTTCTGATGGCTCTCTGTGCTGCTAGATGCTTTTCTTTTCTTTTCTTTTCTTTTCTTTTCTTTTCTTTTCTTTTCTTTTCTTTTCTTTCTTTCTTTCTTTCTTTCTCTCTCTCTCTCTCTCTCTTTCTTTCTTTCTTTTCCTTCCTTCCTTCCTTCCTTCCTTCCTTCCTTCCTTCCTCTCTTTCCCTTCCTTCCTTCTTTCTTTTTTCTTTTTCTTTCTTTTCATTCATTCATTCTTTCTTTCTCTCTCTCTCTCTCTCTCTCTCTCTCTCTTTCTCTCTGTCTCTCTCTCTGTCTCTCTCTCTCTCTCTTTCTTTCTTTCTTGCCATACTGGGGATTGAACCCAGGATCATTCTACCTCCCAGCTACACCCCCAGCCCTATTTCTTTTTATTATTCTTTATTTTGAAGGAGGGCCTCACTAAGTAGCTGAGGTTGTCTGCAAACCTGCGATCCTCCTGTCTCAGCCTCCCAAGTACTGGGATTACAAGCATGCACCACCACGCCGGCTTGGACACTTTTCTTTTTATGTCTTTTTATTATAACAGAAATTTCTTTAGAGTCAAAAGTAGTGAAAAGCAAACAGGAACTGGACTAAGAAATATATCGTGAACTTTTGTTTGAATCATGTGGCATTTAAATTGTCATGCACCCCTCCCCCAAGGCTCTTTTAGGAAAGAAAGAGTAGGAAGAAAGTAGAAAAACAGTATCCTGAGGAATGTATTCTGCATTGCTCTAGCAGCATCCACAACCTTCCCGTCTGGCCCTCTTCTCTGGTGGTAATTTGGAAGCAGCCTGCAGACGGGTGTGAATGGCCTCCTTTTGCATGGCCCTCACCTTCCCTCCACCCGCAGTCGTGTGCACTGTGCAGATCTGCCTGCGGAAAACGATCTGCCCTCCCCACATTTTAAAGAAAGCCCAGAGTGTTTCTTTTCAAATAATCTGAGGTGCTAGAATTTTAAATTCATGGCAATTAGGATAACATTTTTTAATAAGTCTTGAGGAAAATTGATCAAATACTTTGTTGATTAGATAGAATCGTTGTAGCTTCTGCCAGGAAGTAAAGGGTACATGTGTGTGTGTATGTGTGTGTGTGTGTGTGTGTGTGTGTGTGTGTGTTGTGTTGTGTTTTGTGTGTCTGTGTCCTGGGCATTTCCTGCAAGACTGGTTATTGGGTGTGATCTAGAACCCTTTCTTTGGCAACCACCACTTAGATGTTTAGGAGCTAAACTGTAAACAATGCAGTTGTCTTCTCAATCCTTTCTAATACTAACCCCCTCAAACCCAAAATTCCTTGTTTTCCCCCCTGCTGGCAGATTTATGTATCCCACTTAGTGTGAGCTAGCACACACTAGCACACACCTCTTCACATGTCAGCGTTGCAAGAAAATTGCCTTTGCATCCTTCATGCCTGATTTGTTGTAATGGGAGATACTTTTAAGTCATTATTCTGAACTGCAGTAGGAGACTAGTCTACTTTCTTTGGGGTTGAATCTGAAAAAAATATTAAGTCAGATTCAGAAGTCCTTGGGGACCCACATATTGGGGTATGTGCATGAATGTAGAGACAAATGACTGGGGATATTGTTAAACCATCACAGCTTAGAATGTGCTTGACTCCGTGCCAGGGGTGCTGAGCATCCGGCCTCAGCCTATAGCTGCCTCCTAGAGAAGTGGTTTAATTTTGCCCACTTATAAATGAATAGGTGATTGTGCTGAAGTATTAAACGGAGAAAAGTAATCCAGGCCTTGCTTTCTGAAAAGCTGAGTGAGTCTAAGATATCCAGGCATAAAATGAACAGGAAAGCAAGGGAAATGAAGGAAGAAACCCACTTTATTAAAAGGGGAGGGCTCTTGAAAAGAGGAGGGCAGCAGTTTCCTGGATGGGGGCTTCCTGAGGACATAGCTGATGGCCACATATTTGCCGTTTAGTTGCTTCCTGTTGAGCAAATTACTCAATTATGTAGTAGTAAAAACGACTGGTAGCGGAGCTCTCTGAGGATCTTTTTAGACCTAAGTATCAAGGAATCCAAGACTCCTCTGCCATAGTTACTACAGTTTTGAAATCAGAAATTGAGAAAGCCATTGTTTAGAAAGGCCACTTTGTCAGGCCTTAGGAAAGACCAGTGGTTGAGCGGTGAGTGACCTCTGTACCCTTCTCCATTGTCCACAGTAGCCATCTCCCACCACCACCTCTCCCAGTTCCCTCACGCCTCCCCAGGCCTGCTCCTTCACAAAGAAAACAGTAGCCATTGGACAACTCCCTCTGCTTCCTGCTCCCAGAGTGACAGACTCTCACTCGTCTTCACCACACCTACCTCCTGGTGTGGGCTGTTGCTCTTCTACTGCAGGTACCGCCCCTGCCATCTTGGGCTCCCACTGGTGGACACCGTGTCTTTCCTGACTTCCTCCCTCTGCAAGCAATGAGCTCAAGCTCCTCATTCTAGTTTCTGCCCAAAATATCCTTGTCTTCACCCAGGTCCCTGTTCTTGGCCAGCTCCTTGGAGAGGCTTTTCCTGAGCCCCCAGCCTAAGCCGGGCCCCTCTGATGCTGCTCTCAGAGCACCTATTCCTTTCCTTGCTGGTACACCATACTGGTTAACTGTCTTCTAGTCCACAAACTTTGGAGGGAAAGACCATGTCTGTTTTATTCTCCATTGTATCCTCAGGACCAAAACAGCAAGAGGTGCTCGTTAAATATTGCAGGATGAATGAATGACCTCTATTTAAAGCTAATTCTCAGTGTTGCAAGGCCTGGTGACACATGCCCATAATCCCTGCTACTCAGAAGACTGGGGCAGGAGGATCACACGTTTGAGGCCAGCCTGGGCAACTTAGCAAGACCTTGTCTCAAAAAAAAAAAAAAAAAAAAAAGCCGGGTGTGGTAGCGCACACTCGTAATCCCAGTATTTGGGAGGCTGAGACAGGAGGATCTGGATTCGCGGTCAGCCTCAGCTACTTAGTGAGGCCCTCTACAACTTAGTGAGACCCTGTTTCAAAATAAAGAATAAAAAAATAGGGCTGGGGGTGTAGCTCGGAGGTAGAATTCCCCTGGGTTCAATCCCCAGTTCCGCAAAAAAAAAAGTTAAAAATAAAAATAAAAAATAAAAGGGGATGGGGATAGGATGTAGATCAGTGGTAGAGTACCCCTGGGTTCAATCCCTAGTACTGCCAGAAAAGAAAATAAAGTTAATTCTCAGCACTTTGTCCAATTTTAGCCATCATCTCTGCTTTGAAATGAACCTTTTAAAATGCTTTTTCGTCTCTTCTATTTTCTCACTCTTTGTCACCTCTCATCTTACTGAAGTCTGTCTTTTTCTCCTCCATTTCACAAAAGTCACATTTGTCACATCACCAGTGACTTCCCAGGTGCTAAAGTCACTAGTGACCCTGCATTCATAGGTTTTTTTTGGGGGGGGGCCTGCTCATCTTTATTTATTTATTTATTTTTAAACTGCTTTTGGCATCAGGAGATGAGGGTCTCTGCGGTCTTCCGTGGTTTCTGTGACACTGCCGTCTCCTGGCTTTTCTTTCTTCCTTTGTTTTCCTCGCTATTTTATTCTAATCTCCTAGTCTTTACAGGCTGGGATCCTCTAAGAACCACTTGTCCAACCAGCTTCCTGGTAGACACCATGATTTTTTGAATGTCATGCTGGTACTTTATACTCCAAGGGCCCAACCTGAGCTCTGCTCACAAATCTGATCTTCCTTCTGTATTTTCACTGAATATCACTGAACTCTTTTTGGCATCAAACCTGGAAGTTTTCCTGAACTCTGCCCTGTCCTTTATCTTCTAGTTGGTCACCAAGACCTGGCACGTCACCATCCTCATTATCTGTTGAATGCATTTCCTTCCCTTTGTCTCCCCTGTCCCTGCCTTGGTTCAGGTCCTCATCATTTGTACCCTAATGATTACAATAACCATCTCTGTCATCAGTGTTCTTGGTTGCAAGAAATGGAACTCGATTCCTGATATCATAAGCAGAAAAGGTTGTTGGGAAGATTTTGGGTAGTTCACACATCTATTGCACTAGTCAGGTTTTCATAACCACAACAAAATGCCCGAGGTAATTAACTTACAAGAAAAAAAGTTTTTCTGGCTCACAATTTTGGAAATTTCAGTTTATGGTCCATTGACTTTGTGGCTTTGGGCCTGTGGCAAGGGCGGCCCATCATGGCAGGAGTGTGTGGTGGAACAGAACTTCTAACTTTATTGACCAGGAAACAAAAGGAGCAAGGAGATCAGGGTCCCACAACCACTTCAAGGGCACACCCCAGTAACTTGAAGACCTTCCACCAGGCTGCACCTCTCAAAGGTTCTGCCATCTCCCAGTGGCACCACCCTGGGGACCAAGCCATACCACATGGGCCTTTGGGGGACATTTAACATCCAAACCACAGCGTCCACTAAAAGGCTGGAAAATTGGCTTCTGGAAATGCAGCAAGAAATGCAGGCCAGGATGAACCCAAGAAACACCTGCCTTACAGCCTTTGCCTTTTTCAATTCTGCCACTCCTGGGACTCAGATGTGTGGAATATTTGGCTATCCTCAACATTCAGAATCCCAGACAGTAGCCATCTGATAGGTCAAGGCTGGGTCATGTGCCTGCCCCTTGCTGCTGTGGGACAGGGAGTCTCTGCTTCCAGCTTTGATAGTGGGAGATAGGGCTCTGACTCCTACAACCACTGGAAAAGTGGGCTTCTCCAAAATAGGAAGGGAATTCTTACATGGATCTCCAAAACAACAGCAGTCTCCCACGCCGCTTGACTGCTCCAAATATCTACACCACTCATCAGTGCTGCTCTGTTTATTTCCTTCCTCATTCCCTCAATGGCTGCTGTTTCCTTTGTGGGGGTCACCATCTTGCCCTCTCTCAATGGGTAATACCTCCCACTAGACCAGTTCGAGGCAGATGCTCTCCACAGCACCCAGTACTGCCCTCTGTTCTACTGTGTCTGCTCTCTGTTATTATGGCTCTTAGTTTTCATTTGTTTCCACTTCATTATGAGCTCATGGACAGCAATGTGTGTGCTTTCACCCCCTCCCCCAAGTCCCCAGTGCCTGACCTACAGCTTCTTATATAGGAAAGCCTACTAAAGCTTTATTAAGTTAATGAATTAATTTTAATGAGAATACATGCTATGGTAAAAACCTCTTAGAACATTGCTCAGAAGATGTCTAGTCTCTCTATAGAAATAGGAATAGCGCCTTCCAAACCTAGAGGACAGACCTATTTTGGGTTTCTTAAAATTTTCACTAAAATGAGCCAGGCGTGGTGGCACACACTTGTAATCCCAGTACTTGGGAGGCTGAGACAGGAGGAACACAGCTTCATGGCCAGCCTCAGCTTCTTAGTGAGGCCCTCCACAACTTAGTAAGACCCTGTTTCAAAAATAAAGAATAAAAAATAGGGCTGGGGTGTAGCTCGGAGGTAGAATGCCCCTGGGTTCAATCCCTAGTACCACCAAAAAAAAAAAAAAAAAAAAAAAAAAAAAAAAAATTCCACTAAAATACTCTTAATAGCAGAGGCAAAACAAGCATGTGTCTTTGATCACTGGGGTCAGGACCCTGAGTAGTTTGCCAGCATCTCAAATTTCCTTAAAGACTGAAGGAACAGTATTGAAACTAAAATATATTGAGTTCTTCCACATACTAGACATGGCTTTGTGTATCTTTATATGTAGAGTATCTCATTTAATGCTTGTATAATAACCCTTTGTGTTCATTCCAGTTGATAGCTACCCAAATTGAGGTTCAGAGAAGTTAAAAACTACCGGAAACCACAAAGCTAGGAAAGGTGAAAGCAGATTTCCAAGGTAGGCTCGCTGTAGAGCCGGTTCTTTCAACCCTTTGTAGTACTTCCTATAATGTCCAAAAGCTGCCCCTACCCATCCTCAAGGAAGCTGGGCACTCGGGAAGCTGTCGTCTGTTCCCTGTGTTTGCATGCATCTCAGAGAAGCAAGGAGTGCACAGACCGGGTGTCATGGAGGAGAAAGGGAAGAACTCAGACTCTGATTCTCTTTGCTGCCTCCTGCCTCCGAGCAGCTGCCCAGGAACACAGGCAGGGATTTTCAAGTGCATCAACCTCTGATGCAGGAGATCTAGGGCAGGAGGTGCCTGGAACCTACTGAAGGGAGAGGGGCCCAAGTACAAGGGAGTACCCAAAATCCTTTGATTTACTTATTTTGAAATATACAATAAATTATTGTTAACAATCGTTCCCCACTGTGCTATAGAAAACTAGAACTTATTCCTCCTATCTACCTTTACCTGATCATCAGTTTCTATCTTCTCCTCCCTACCCTTCCCGGTCTCTGGTAACCAGCTTACCTTTCACCTGAGTGAGAACCTGTGGCGTTTGTCTTTCTGTTTCCAGTTTACTTCACTTAACAGGATGTTCTCTAGGTTCATCCATGTTACTGTAAACTAAAGGATTTCATTCTTATTATGGCTGAATAGCATTCCATTACATATTTATACCACATTTTCTTTATCTATTCATCCATCAATGAACACTTAGATTGATTTCATTTCTTAGTTCTTGTAATGGTGCTGCAATAAATATGGGCGTGTAAATACCTCTTTGACATGCTAATTTCATTTCTTTTGGATATATACACATTAGTGGGATTGCTGATCGTATGATAATTCTATGTCTACTTTTTTGAGGAACCTCCATCCTGGTTTTCATAATGGCTCTACTAATTTGCATTCCCACCAATAGTGAGTGTATAAGTTTTTCTTTTTTTTGCATATACACGCCAGAATTTGTGGGGTTTTTTTTCTTTTTGATCATAGCTCTTCTAAGTGGGTTGACAGGGTATTTTGTTGTAGTTTTTAGTAGCATTTTCCTGCTAACTGATGTTGTTGAGCATTTTTTCATAGATCTGTTGGCCATTTGTATGTCTTCTTTTGCGAAGTGTCTATTCAGATCATTTCTTCAATTTTATTTATTTATTTATTTATTTATTTTGCAGTACTGGGGATTGAACCCAGGGGCGTTCTACCTCTGCGCTACACCCCCGGCCCTATTTTTATACTTTATTTTGAAACCGGGTCTCATGAAGTTGTGGAGGGCCTCACTAGGTAGAGAGAGAGAGACAGACAGACAGAGAGAGAGAGAGCTGAGGCTGGCCGCGAACCCGGATCCTCCGGTCTCTGCCTCCCAAAGTACTGGGATTACAAGCATGTGCCACCATGCCCGGCTTCTTCAATTTTAAAGTTGGATAATTTTTTTGTTTTGTTTTTTCTTTGTTCCTTATGTATTCTGGATATCAATCCTTTTCCAATAAATAGTTTGCAAATATTTTTTCCCATTCTGTAATTGTCTCTTCACTCTTGTTAGATTGTTTCCTTTGCTGTGCAGAAGCCTTTTAGTTTTGTATAACCCCATTTGTCTATTTTTGCTTTTGTTTCTGGTGCTTTTAGGGTCCTATTCTAAAAAGTCTTTGCCAGTACCAATGTCCTGAAGTGTTTCTATGTTTTATTCTGGTAGCGTTAACGTTTTGCTGACAAGTATTTATCACAGAGGAGAGAGAAGTTCAGTTGTTTCATGGAGGAATATCTTTATTTATTATAGAAATCTTTATTTCTATAATAAAGATTCCTAATAATATTGTATAAGCTGTCACACCATGCGATGTTCTCACTGTTTTAACCTCCTGCGGTGTGGCAGTTTATATAATATTGTTCATTGCTAAGCATTGCTTTACAAGTTTTCTCCCCTGTTCCTTGCCTTTCCCAGCCCTTATTTTGCAGAGGGAGTGAAGAGGGTAAGCAGCAGTTCAGCTCGGGTGAAATGCACGGCACTTTCCTTGATGTCATATGTAATGTAAAAGGCACAGCATATGCTCTTAAACACCGGACTTTGACGTGATTATCTTTCCTTTTATGTTGTCCTTAGCCTTGGAGTGCAGTATGCTGACAAGAACTAAAAGAGGAAACTCCTTTTAGAGATCTGACACATTCTCTCCTCTGCGGTGGACATGACTTGATAACCTGGCATTGCCTGGCACCTCCTGCTCTATAAACTTAAAAACATTTGGGGCTTCTTCTTTTTCGCTTCTGAAATTTCTGTGAGTCTTAATATGCACCATAGCTTTCTTGCCGTGAATGATGAAGACGTCAGGATAATGTGGATGATCAAACTCCCTGCGCCGGGCTGTTGGTAATGCAGGAAGTAGCCAGAAAGTGGGTGGATGAAAGAGAATGCAGTAGGGCTAGAAAATCTCAGGATACAGTGATTTCATCTCAGAACAATGCAGAAATTGCCACAACTGCTTGTTTGACAACATTTCCATCTCACAGAGAATGATGGTAACAACTTGGAAATCAGTGAGGTGAGTGTGGTTATATAGGTTTCATTTAGGGGGTTGTTCTTAAAACGATAGTGTAGTTAAGTTGAATTGAGACAAAACAAAATCATATGCCTACTTGTAATGTTTTTAGAAAGGTCTGCAGTGAGAAGTCCTGTGTAATTTAAATTATTCCCACTACAAATACGCAAAGAATCGCCATGATTTAGAGTTAAAAGCAGTTTTGCAGATCCTTACACCTAACTCTTACATCTTAGCGATAAAGTTCTGGATTTTTTTTCTTTTTTTTTTTTTTTGCATGAGACCTCTTTGAAATAGTACAGACCTAGTCTATTTTTATGGGTGTCATTCACTACCTTTTGGGGGTTGGAACAGTACAGACCTAGTCTGTTTTTATGGGTGTCATTCACTACCTTTTGGGGGAATTTACAAAACGTAAATGGAATGTTTGAGCAAATGGAGATTTTCTATTTCATTTTCTTCTACTTGTAATTCAGGAGAATGAAAGATGAGACATTGTGAAATGAAACTTAGCTCTGCAAATAGATCCTGTTAGATCCCTGGTTTTGAAAAGTGGCACACGGAGAGAGGCAGTTAGACAGTGAGCTCACTTGTTTTCATTCCTTTGAGAGTATCATTCAAGAAAAATTAGTTATTGTGCTAGTTGTATAGGGACCTCTTTTGGGGAGGAGAAGGCGTGTATGTGCATGGGGAGAAGAGAATCGGCATCCCAACATAGGACATAGCATGGTAGGAACAGACAGGACCCCATAATCTCACCTTTTCAGAGCACACTGCAGGGCTGGTGCATCCTGGGAGTCAAATCACCTTTTTCAGGAAGCAACTGTGAGGTGGCAGCCCACCGCTCCTCCGGCCCCACACCCTACACAGCAGTTGCTTAAATCTTGTCCCAAGGTTTTGCCAACCTTGAAGGAGAGTTAGATGTAGTGCTGTAGGATACCTCTTGTGGTTACTTGCAGAGTGGGGAGGCAATGGCTGAGGGGGCGCTGCTCTGGGAATCAGTAAGACCGTGCAGAGCCTGTGTTATTAGGCAGGCACCTTACAGTATTTATGGTTTCGAAGAGGTGTGTTGGGGTGTTTGTGGACATAGTGTCATCTTTGAACTTAAGTGGGAATATATTCCCCAGTTTTGTAATGACAAAGATATAATTTTATAACTAGGAGTGAACTCTCCTTCAAGGAGATGATGAAGCCAAGAGGCTGGGTACTAAGCAGAGAGCCCAAAGTGATGATTAACACCTTTCGTCTCCTGAAGCCTTACCGCTTCATTGTTCAAGTCAGGGTTGACTGCCAAGAGGAGAACAAACGATTCTTGGACTTTTCCTTCCAGTTTGATAGGCCATCTTTGCTTGATGCCGGCTCACCTGGCACGTAAGTTCTCAGGTGGCTCATTCAGCTAGGTTGAGGAGCTGGGGATGAGAGGTGGCCCCAGAAGCACAGGCTCGTCTGCCTGCCATGGACAGTCAGTAGACTCCTGCTTCCAGGGTACCGCCTCCCTCCTGGCCCAGTGCTGCCTTCTCTGGGCCGCAGATACTCAGAGCAGCAGATGCTGTCTGAGCCAGGACCTCCTTGCAGGGCGGCAGAGCAGAGCTACATGTGAAGATGGCCTCGTCCTCAATGAACTTGTGGCTTGGAAGGCAGCACATGCAACAAGTGTGCACTCATAGGACAAAAATACATGATGGGGAGCTTATAATGATGACAGATCGGAGGATCAGACTGGGCCTGTGTGAATCCAGGAGGGATAGCATACACCTCAAGTCATGGTGGACAGGGCTGACCTCACAGGGGGGTAGCTTGTACTTCATCCAGGTCCTTCAAACAAGTGGAGAGGAAAGGGGAGAGGTGACAGATAAGGAACCCGCACACGCTCTATGCTGGGGTCAGGAGGATGATTAGAGAAGTGGGGAGTGGAGGGAGCATGTTGCGCAGGGGTGGGCAGTGTTGTAGCAGTTCTTGGGGCCAGACTACAAGCCAGGCTCCCCAGAGAGATACCATGGCTAACAGACAGGGCTCCGGGAATCAGGAGACTGGTTCTCCTCTTGCCCTCGCCTCTGCTTGTATGTACGTCAACAGCTACTGCACGCTGAACTTCAAGTTCCTCACCAGAAAAATTAGACTAAAGCATGCCCAAGATAACTTCCAGGAGGAAAACAGTTATTTTAAGGAATTGGAGTATTTTGAGTTGAATGGGAGGGGTGGGGCTGCAAATTAGTGTTTCAGGATGCAGGAGGAGCCACGGCTTGCCCTGGGGAAGAACACCCATCCCTCCTTCTGTGGTCTCGGAGGGAATCCCGTGGAGAAAGGAGAGGGCTGGGCCATGGGCTTAGCTCTGAGAACAACCATTTTTATAAGGGAAAGAGGAGGTAGATGGAACCAAAAAAGGAAACAGAATTGAAGTAGCTCAAGAGGGGAGAGGAAAACAAGGAGAGACTAGGGCTTTAGAAGCCTGGAGGAGGCCGGGCGTGGTCCGCACGCTTGTAATCCCAGTACTTTGGGAGGTGGAGACCAGAGGATCCGGATTCGCAGCCAGCCTCAGCGCGCATCGATCTATCTATAGATATATATATATAGATATATCTATAGATAGATCGCGCGTGCACCCCTGGGTTCAATCCCTGGTACTGCAAAAAAAAAAAAGAAAAATAGGGCTGGGGGTATATCCTGGGGATAGAAGACCCCTGGATTTCATTCCCAGTACCATAAATAAATAAATAACAAGTAAATAATAAATAAATAAATAAATAAATAAATAAATAAATAAATAAATGGCTGGGGGAATAGCTCGGAGGTAGAGCACCCTTGGGTTCAACTCCCTGTACCACAAAAATAGATATATAGATATATAGATAGATATATAGGTATATATATATATATCTCCTCTCTCTCCTCTCTCTCTCTCTCTCTCACTCTCGCTCTACCTAGTGAGGCCCTCTGCAACTTCGTGAGACCCGGTTTCAAAAATAAAGCATAAAAAAAATAGGGCCGGGGGTGTAGCGCGGAGGTAGAACGCCCCTGCGTTCAATCCCCGGTACCGCAAAAAAAAAAAAAAGAAAAAAGAAGCCTGGAGGAGCCGGCATGTTGTCACACATCTGTAATCCTAGTACTTGGGAGGCTGAGACAGGAGGATTGCAATTTCGAGACCAGCCTTGGCAACTTAACAAGACCCTGTTTCAAAATAAATAAAACAAAGCAGGACATGGTGGTGCACGCCTGTAATCCCAGTACTTGGGAGGTTGAGACAAGAGGATCACAAGTTCCCAGCCAGCCTCAGCAACTTAATGAGGCTCTCAGCAACTTAAGCAAGGCCCTATTTCTGCATAAAAAGAAAAATAGTTGGGAAGCAGAGACTGGAGGATCCGGGTTCGCGGCCAGCCTCAGCTCTCCTCTTTCCCTCTCTCTCTCTCTCTCTCTCTCTCTCTCTCTCTCTCTGTCTCTCTCTCTGCTTAGTGAGGCCCTCCGCAACTTCGTGAGACCTGGTTTCAAAATAAAGTATAAAAAATAGGGCCGGGGGTGTAGCATGGAGGTGGAACGCCCCTGGGTTCAATCCCCAGTACCGCAAAAAAAGAAAAAAGAAAAATAGGGCTGGGGGTATATCCTGGGGATAGAAGACCCCTGGATTTCATTCCCAGTACAATAAATAAATAAATAAATAAATAAATAACAAGTAAATAAATAATAAATAAATAAATGGCTGGGGGAATAGCTCGGAGGTAGAGTACCACAAAATATAAAATGAGCCAGGGGAGATGAGAGCCCCATGGAGGAAATGCCCAGCCAGGTGTAAAGAGAGGTGCTATAGAGAATGCTGTCCCTTCTTTGGGGGCGTCAGTGGGGGTCGGGCTCAGGTAGCGCTGGGATCCTGAGAGCTCATCTACTGAGGGATGGGAATACGGTAGTTAGTGGGTGCATGAAGAGATGAAGGAGGACTTGGGGCCCAGGAGGCGAATGCTCCCACTGTGAGCAAGTGCCCGGGCTCCTGAGGAGCGGGCCTGTCGTCTCCTCCCTTTGTAGATTCCTTTGCTCATCTCCATCTCTTCGCCTCCCCTCAGTGTTTGGAAGAGCGGCCTCTGAGCCTCTCCCTGGCACCCGAGTGTGAGCGAATGGAGACAGGAAATTAAATCAGATTAAAAAGAAAACAAAAACAAAAAACAAGTGTTTCCTGCAGGAAACAGTAACAATACCTCTGACACCAAAAGTGGGCATTTTCCCCACACCAACCAGTTCTCTGATTTTTTGGCAGAAACTGACTGGATATCATATTTTTTATTATATCACAGAATCACCCAGATTTTCATACTGGAAAAAAGCTATGGCCACTCTGAGAATTCGAGACTTTTTCTCTCAGCCCTTTCGCTGTCACTTGTCTCCTGGTGTGTTTTCTTCCTGTGACTTGAACACATGTCTTAGAAAACCACTGAGGCTTCTTCCAGACTTACCCAAGTGTTGGCGCGTAATCTGAAATTCTTAGGACTTTCTGATACATATTCAGTAGTATTTGGGCTACCCTAGTAAAATGAGCCATTCTAAGAAATTTTAGTTTTTCCAATAATTATGGTAGATAGTGGTCGGCGCACCAGTAGAAATATGCTACGTGGCTTGTCCTTTGTGAGAACCAATGAAATAATGTTTGTGTAGAGCTCAGTGCTCAGAGAGCTTCACTCCAGAGATGCCGTATAAATAAAGAGGGTTACGATGACAGCCAAAGATAGAACCCTGCCCGGGCCTGCCGGTGGTGTACGCCCAGCCAAGTCCTCACTTCATGTCTGTAGAAAGCAAGAAAGGATGGGCTCACCCCAAGGAACCTTTTTCTTTTATAGTTATTTTGATAAAAGTGAAATATTAGTGCACTGACTTTTCTCCTTCCTCCATAGCACTTAGAAAAGGATTTTACCTTTCAAGGGTTAAGACGAGAATTGCGTTGGTTATGAAATAGCTGGAATGAAAACACGCCCCTCCCCGGTCTCACAAGTCGAAACAGTGCACTCGGATTCTTCCGAGAAAAGTGATAATTAAAGAAGGAGTCTCTCAGAAGAGTTTCCAAGGAGGTGGGATGGGGCGAGTAGCACCTACTGAAGAGAAGGGAAAGGAAGGGAAGGGAAGGGAAGGGAAGAGGAAGGGAAGGGAAGGGAAGGGAAGGGAAGGGAAGGGAAGGGAAGGGAAGGGAAGGGACTGGCCAAGGAAGTGAAGGGAGAGGCCAACTGGCAAATTTCAATGTTTCGAGGGAACAATGAGGGAGAAATGGCCAGTGGGGTGGGATCCAGGCCCTTCGCGGGGCCTCAGAGGGAAGGAGTAGGCGTGTGGAGGAGAGGAAGGGAGGGATAAGGAAATAACTGAGGTGAAAACAGTAACTGCAGAACTCAAGAGGTGAGCGGCAATATCACTAGGCAAGAAGCCCTCACGGGGCCTGGGGTAAGCGGTGGCAGCTTCTTACTTTGATCTAGCAGGAGGAGGTGGGATGGGGTGGTGGTCTCCAAAGTACGGTGCTGACTTGGCGCCAAGGAAATGCCATTTGCAGGGCACAGAAGCACGCCAGTTGCAGGCGGGATTGATGCAGGAGCCCATAAACCAGGCTGTGACATTGAGGAATGTTGCCGCTCTGCCAGCTGCCAAATTGGGGCCGGTCAGAGCTGGGCCGGGCTGCGTTGGCTGGGATGTCTGGTAACTTGCTCACTGGATTCTAACAGTGATTTCCTCCAAAAGCTTGTAGAGGGCAGAGGATGAGTTAGAAAAGCTGCGGTGCCAGCCCATGGGCATCGTTTCAAATGCCAGGCCAGCAGCGAGTGGTCAGCAGGGACTGAGAGCCAAAAACCCTTCCTCCCCTCCCTCTGAGGGTCTGAGGGTAAGCAGCTTCCTGAAGAATTTCAGGCTGAGGGTTTTATGGGTAGAACTGGCTTACATTACTTGTTCACTCGGCCATAGCTCCAACTTGATCAGGTTGATAACCCTAAAGAACAGGAGCAATTACTGGCCATTCCTGCCCTGGCCAGCTATCCCAGCATGCTTTGGGCTTGCCCCCGCTGCCCGGCTGGTGAGGGTGTGGGGGAGGGGAGGTGCTCCCTTTAGAGGTGGAATTTCAGCTGGCTTGTTTCAACATGTGTAAGGGTTAATCAGGTAAATTATGATTGCTACTTGGGAGAGGCTGCTGAGCCAAAGCCTGACACAGCCCTGGGGGTTGCTGGGGAAAGGATCACTCTCGCAATTCTTCATGGCTTTCCTCTCTTTCCTCAACATGGGTTCTTAATGTGACATTATGATCAGTAGACCTATTGCTGCAATGCACATTCCTGATCTAAGTTCCCCTTGCTCTTGTTTCTTTAAAATTCTTAGGCAACCCTTCCTTTAACACATAATTGGACCAAATTAAAAGAAATAAAGGAATGCATTGATTGTTGTTGTTCGTTGCTGTTTGGTTGGTCGAGTCATTCTATAGTCTTAGGCATTTTTGTACATGAGGACGTGGGATGTCAGATGGACTGGTTCATCACAGAGGATGGGAGGGATATTTGGTAGAGGTGTCGCAGAACCTAGCAGCAGTGTACTCTTAGTGCTATCTGTTGTCCTTCTATTTTTCTTTTTCATGGCACCATCTACCCCTTTTTGTGAAAGAGTCAAACCTGTTTTCATTGTATATCTTTTAGAGAGTTAGTTAGCCAGATTTTTCTTAAGTGTGTGATTTTTTTATTCCACGAGTGACTCAATTGACTAAATGTAGGCAGCCACTAAAGTTGGCAGTTTGTCCCCATCGTGCCTGTGGACAGGAAATGTTCAGTATAGATATGACTAACCAGTTTCCAAGCTTAAAAATAAAGCGGGGGATTTCTGGACAGAATAGGTCTTTGTCACTCACTTCAACACATCCGATGAGAGTTGAAGTTCAAAGTCAACCACTTTGCGTTCTTATTTTTTTTCCCAAGCCATCATTTCACTTGACTCTGTGTATTATACATATTGAAACTTACTTCACAGAGCTGGTGTCTTCTTGGTTTTTAAATATGAAACAAGAGGATATTTGAATAGCCATGAGAATCAGCTAGAGTCAGTATTCTCTCCTTGTTTCCTCTTTTATTTTTTAGCTCCCTTTAAGTTATACCTTCCTAAGGTAGATGATAAAGACATAATCTTGACTAACCCATGAATCAGTTTAAACTGAGAGTTGCAAGCATGCGCCTGGGCAGCTGTAGACACTGTATGTCTTGTCTTGGGCCCACACGAAGAAGCATTTTTCCCCCGAAGTTAGTTGCAATCACTCTAGTGACTCTTAGATTTCTTTTGTCAGGTAGTCCCTTAACAGCTCAGGAAGAATAATACTATTTTGACAGATACCGAAAGGGTTTTTGTCATCTTTTTGCCATCAGCTGTTGTTGCGGGACTTTAAAAGTAACTTCATATTTTATTTTTTCTTTCTTTTTCTCTAAATAATGCAGTTTCCCTTTCCTCAACTTAAAAAAAAAATCTGGCCTTTCTTTCTTATGCTTCTTCTAAGCAGCAACTTTTTTCTTGTCATAGGATTTAAGAAGACTCTGAGCCAGGTGCAGTGGCACAGGTCTGTAATCCCAGTACTTGGGAGGCTAAGACAGGAAGATCTCAGGTTCAAGGCCAGTGTCAGCAACTTAGTGAGATCCTGTTTCAAAATAAAAAGTGCTAGGGGTGTAGCTCTGAGGTAGACCCCCCTCCCCTGGTTCAATACCGAGTACCACAAAAACAAAACAAACCAAAAACAAAAAAGTATATTGACTTTACATTTTAATTACTTTTTTAATCGATGAATTATAATTATACCTAATAGTGGGATTTGTTGTTATATATTCATATGTGCACATAACATAATTTGGTCTGTTTCATTCCCCAGCACCTCCCCTTTCCTCCCCTTCTCCCTCTCCCTGACCCTCTTCCTCTACTCTCCTAGTCTCTCTTATTTTCATGAGAGTCCCCATTTTTCTATGCTTTTTTCTCTCTAGCTTCCACATAGGAGAGAAAACATATGACCCTTGACTTTCTGAGTCTTCCTTATTTCACTTAAGGTACTGTTGTGGAAATGCTAAATTGGCACAGCATTTATTAGATGAGTCTCTAACAGCAAACACAAGGATTTCTCTTTCTGAATCCTTAATTAACTCTGAAAGTATTAGTCTCTGAGCTTCTACTGTTTTTCAAATAAGAAACTGTGCTGGGGAAAGATGACTTAAAATACAAGATACATGTAAATATTTTTTAGTTCAGATGAGGGTGAGTCAGTAATGATTCTTTGCAACATCTTTAGGGACTCGACTAGGCTTCATTTACCAAATTTAGAAATAAATCATGAGTGTATAGAAGAAGGCTAGGGTATTGTACTCGAGCAGGACATGCCTGTGACTCTGAAGTGTTTGTACCCTGAGCTCCTCATTGTTGGCTCCTCCTCTTTTTTCATAACCCACACAGGACAGAGTAGCCCCTGCTTTACTTTGGATTAAAGTCTGATAAAAATCTGGCCTTTAAGAGTACAGGAATCCCTGACCTCAAATAGCCCATACCTGTTCTAGTAAAATGCTTTCAGGGTAAAAAGAGAATTGTTTGTACAAGCCAAATTTTCAATGAGTAAAATGATTTGTAGTTGTCAAGACTCTTGGACCTTAAGTGGCTGGTAAGACTTTTCTAGCTTCTATGATCATGGGCACACTGTAGGCAAACAGAAAATGTTTGATAATGGAGGAAGTATGAGGTTAGACATATGGTTCATATTTTGCAGAATTAAAACCTCCTCAAGCCAGGTGCAATGGCACATACCTGTAATCCCAGTTGTTAGGAGGCTAAGACAAAAGGATCGCAAGTTCAAGGCTGGCCTCAACAACTTAATGAGACCCTATTTCAAAATTAAAATAAAATTGGACTGGGGATGTAGCTCAGTGGTAGAGCACCCCTGAGTTCAATCCCTAGTACCACACACACAAAAAAAAACAATCAAAAACAACTGCAATTTTCATGAGATTCATGGATCATTCCAACACTGATGCGTACTGTGCGTCTGGCCTCATCTGCTTTGTGGTTACAGGCAAGTGTTGTACTCTGCAAGGAGTTGTGCCATCTAGGATGCCAGGGTCACTTAAAACTACGCTGGGTATCCATAATAGACTGTGCACGTGGAGTGGCATTTAGGAAGGCCTGGTAGGACCTTCTTGCTGGCTCCCTTCGAGCCTATGTGAGTGATATTCAATGTGCTAGTCTGTGTTTTTAGTCACGATGTTCAGGCCTATGAGGGCCTTAACCAGACCAGGGTAACTGGGTAACATCTGACTCGTGAAAAGTGGTGGGAACTGAAGAGAGTTGCCTTTCATATTTAATTCAGACGCACTTTCTTATTGAAAGTCTTCTAGAACTTCTGGTAGCACTGGAAAAGGAGTGTTTAGGCAACCCTCATGTTTGAGATGCCTGCTTTTTTTTTTTTCTTCCTTTTTTTGTTTGCCACAAAAGTGTTTCAGTTCACTGGAATTGTACATCTGTTGAGTTATTCCTGTGTTCTAGCCACTAGAATGCAACTCAGCCCAGAAGAGCTTATTACTAGTTAAGTCTAACTTAAAATAAAAAGCAAGCCGGGCATGGTGGCACACACCTGTAATCTCAGTACTTGGGAGACTGAGACAGGAGGATCACAGGTTCAAGGACAACCTCAGCAAGTAGTGAGAGCCTGTTTCAAAAATAAAAAGGGCTGAGGTTGTAGCTCAGAGATAGAATGCCCCTGGGTTTAATTGCTAGTACCATAATAAATACATAAACAAACAAACAAATAAATGAAATAAAAAGCAATTTTTAGGAGAAAGATTGGACAAAAAGATGTTGCTTGATGGGGGACAGAGAAACAATGCATCAGTCTAGACATCCAACTCTGAGCCAATGGGGCTTCAAGCCCCATTTCAGACTTTTTTTTTATATGTTTTTATTGGTGCATTGTAATTATACATCGTCGTGAGGTTCAAAATGATACAAACATACATGCACACAGCATATGGTGTGTTTCCCTCCAGATCCCACCCCACTTTCCCCCTCCCCATATATATTAATGAGATTAGTGATATTAGTAGCGACACCTTCATATATGGACATAGCATTATTTGAACAGCTTCCTTCATCAGTTCTCTTCCCCCCACTTCCTTCCCCAAACCCCCTCCACTATTCTACTGGTCTCCCTCCTCATTTATCTGAAGTCCCTTTTGTTTCCTATTTCTTCTCTCTAGCTTTCACATATGAAAGCAAACAGTCGACCCTTGACTTTCTGAGACTGGCTGATCTCACTTAGCATAATATTCTCTAGTTCCATCCATTTTCCTGCAAATGACATAATTTTATTCTTATTTATAGCTAAGTAAAGCTCCATTGTGTGTATATGCCCCATTTTCTTTATCCATTCATCTGTTGATGGACACCTAGTTAAGACTTTTAACAACTAAAATTCCAGCTTTTCTTTTAAGTTTACGCATAGACCGTGAAAAGTGGCGTTTATCAGACTTTGGACAGTAAATTAAAGGCCTCCATGACCCTCTTTAACTAACCATGCACATGCCATGCCTTGGAATTTATCAGATAATGGGTGATACAGGCGAGCTATTGGTTAAAATTATCTGAATTGTGCCTGGAAAGAAAATCTTGCCAAAGGGCTGACCCTTCCTAGGCTCAAGCTCAGAGACAAAGGAATGGCTGTTACCAAGACCTCTACTGCCCCAGCCAACCTCAGCCTGCAGCCACAGAGCCAGGCATCTTCTCAGCCACCCCTGATGATTTAAAAAATATACAAAGAAGTGTTACAGATTCTTTACCCTTCATCAGAATTAAGTGATCCATAAGTCGGCAAGAAAAACTGACCTAGTGCCCAACCCGTTGGCACTTTATCAGATACCACTGAGGGGATGTGATTAACGCCTGAATTTGGAACCTAGAATCTTAATCCAAGGATTCTGTCGCTCCCTTTTTTGCTTGTATCTTAGGACCGTCTTATTTTGTGATACTGTCAATTTAAGGTAAGAAAAATACTTTTACTTCATAGATACTAGACATTTGCTCTTCAAGGATTAAATTCCCTTTTGAATTTGCCAAAATCTCTAGACATTTGTTTAAACATGGTTTCTAAATTTTGGTGGGACAATGTGATGTATGGGTTTATTTTATTTTGTAGTGAGAAAGATTTTTTTTTTTATTCATTAACACGGATAACATGGCAGAATACATTTTTGTGTGTCTGCTATAGAATGCGCCCTGCGATGGAATGTGGGTGGAGTCCGGGCATTTGTGTATTTGTATGTTTCAGGGAAATAAAGGTACAGAGAAGCATTTGTTCGTCGCCTATATAAAGACTAACTGTACAGCTGACAGTTTAAAAATACTGTCTGAGTCTACACTTCATGTCCAACAGTGGCATCTGTTTCCTTCATTCCAAGATCAACAAAAGGCGTTAAAGAGGAATTCTGAAATTGTGAGCAAGAAAATCCCTTCCTTTCTGGCAAATCACCAACTCCCCTCATCAGCCTTTTCAAAGCCAGGGTCAACTGGATGGCATAAATTGAAAAATTAACTGGATACTAGTTCAAGGGGAAACGGTTAGGGTAGACTTAATTTTTAGTTTTAGAAACTGACTCAAATCATACATTCAAAAGCCTTGCCTCATTTTTTTCCCCTAAGCATGGATGTATTCTTTATAAGATGCATTGTCTCACATCGTGGAGATAAATTCAATATCATTTTGCTGAGATAGTGCTATGGTTTGGACACGCTTTGTCCAAGCTTTCCCCAGTGTAACAGTATTGAGAGGTGGTGGAAACTATAAGGGGTGGGGCCTGGGGGGAGGTGATGAGGTCATAGGAGTACCAACCTCAGACAGCATTAATACCCATTTCTCTGGAGTGGTTAGGTCTCCCGGGACTGGACTGGTCGCTGTGAGAGCAGGTTGTTTGGAAAGCGAGGCCACCTCCTGTGTGTTGCCTCTTCCCTACCCGTCACTTGCCGCTCTCACGTGCACGCCTGCCACGGAGCCATCCACCATGCTGCAATGCGGCATGAAGCCCTGACCAGATGTGGCTGCTTGATCTGCCCTCCAGAACTGGGAGCCAAAATAAACCTCTTTTCTTTATAAAGTTTCCACTGTCGGACATTTTGTTTTACCAACACAAAATGGACAGAGACACATATTTTCTGCCTTTTGAAGCAATGAGAATATTAGAAATTATATATAATAAATATTAGAAATTATATTAGAAAATTTTGATAAAGTATGTTGTCTTTCTCCATGGGAACAATGATCTAATGGAAAACTTTGTTATTTATCAAAAACTCAATGTTGAGCTGGGTGTGGTGGCGCACGCTTGTAATCCCAGTACTTTGGGAGGCGGAGAACAGAGGATCCCGGTTCGCGGCCAGCCTCAGCGCTCTCTCTCTCTCTCTCTCTCTCTCTCTCTACCTAGTGAGGCCCTCCGCAACTTCATGAGACCCGGTTTCAAAATAAAGTATAAAAAAATAGGGACGGGGGTGTAGTGCGGAGGTAGAACGCCCCTGGGTTCAATCCCCGGTACTGCAAAAAAAAAAAAAAAGACTCAATGCAAAATAACTGCTAGATATGATAAAAAATATTTCCCAAGAACAAAGATACAACCATAAGCATTGTTAATCATTCGACTCACTAAAATTATATTCTTTGCTACACCCCCAGCCTTATTTATTTATTTATTTATTTATTTATTTATTGTGTGGTACTGGGGATGGAACTCAGGGGACTTCTACCTCTGGGCTACACCCCTGCCCTATTTTATTTTTTATTGTATTTATTCATTTATTTTTGTGGTCCTGGGGATTGAGCCTAGGGGCATTCTACCCCTGAGCTATACCCCAGCCCTACTTTATTTTTTCATTTTGAAACAGGGTCTTAAGTTGCCTAGGCCCTCACTAAATTGCTGAGGCTGGCTTTAAACCTGTGATCTTCCTGTCTCAGCCTCCCAAGTACTGGGATTATAAGCATGCGCCACCATGCCTGGCTTATTTTTTTATTTCATACAGGGTATCACTAAGTTGCTGAGAACCTCGCTAAGTTTCTGAGGCTGGCATCGAACCTGCAATCCTCCTGTCTCAGCCTCTTAAGTTATGGATTACAGGTGTGCACTACCACGTCTGGCTTTTATTTTTTGTTTTGAAACAGGGTCTTGCTAGGTTGCTGAGAGTCTCGCTACTTGCTTAGGCTGTTCTTGAACCTGCAGTCCTCCTGTCTCAGGCTGCCAGTACTGGGATTGCAAGTGTGTGCCAACACACATGGCCCCTTATCTTAATACTTTTTAAAAAGTTATATTAGAGCCGGGCGTGGTGGCGCATGCTTGTAATCCCAGTACTTGGGAGGGCGAGACCAGAGGATCCGGGTTCGCGGCCAGCCTCAGCTACTTAGTGAGGCCCTTCGCAACTTAGCGAAACCCTGTTTCAAAATAAAGAATAAAATAAATAGGGTTGGGGGTGTATCTCGGAGGTGGAATGCCCCTGAGTTCAATCCCCAGTACCACAAAAAAAAAGTTATGTTAGTTAACACTGCTTTATTTGTTTATGGAGATCTTTGTCCTGTGCCCTGTGCCATCTTTGTCTTGTGACCCTGGCAATATGAACAGATTCTCTTTGGGTACGCATGACACCTGCAGTCTGTACAGCCAGTGCTCAGACCCTCTGTCCACCCCAGAAACAAAGCCTGGAAACCCCTCCCCTGCCTCTGCCTCCCAGCCTGCTAGCCACACTGACTTCCCTTTAACACAGAAACTTCCCTAAGAAAGAGCTCTCGGCACAGCAAGAATGAGTTTCCAATGCTAATTATATTCAGTACTCTGTAATGCCCCAGATGTAAGCAGGCGCCGAGAGATGCAGGTGTTGATCCCGTGGCTTTTACCACACTGGGCGCTTCATCTGCTAGGGTGTGTTTTGTTCTCTTAGAAACTGATGTGAATAAAAAATTTTTTTAAATTTTTGAAACAGTCTTGCTAAATCGCTGAGGGCCTCCCTAAATTGTCAAGGCTGGCTTCGAACCTGCGATCCTCCTGTCTCAGCCTCTCAAGTACTGGGATTACAGGTGTGTGTCACCACACCCGGCTGACATGAAGTTTTTAAAAATCATTTCCCAACTCTCTTCAGCAGGGATGCACGACAGGTATGCAGCAGGATGCCTTACACCTGACAGGTGTAAGTGAATAGTTAATACGGTCGCCCTCACTGGGGGAGATTCCCTGCAGCGTGGCAGGCCTGTGGCTGTCCTTGAGAGTTTTCAGTCTGGTGGAATTTTAGGCAGGCACGCAAATAAGTACATGCAAGGAGAACGCCACATCTGGCTGGGAGAAGTTGAAGGACTCTGGCTGAGGTGGCTGAGGCAAAAACGCCCAGATGCACGGTGTCGCAGGAAGCGTGGGGAGGGTGTGCGTGCGGTTGTTCCCGCGTGCCGCCGGTGGCGTGGTGAACGATTTTATGCAACCCTGGGCAGTGTGAAATCATCTTCAACCACTTCACGAGAACATTAGTCCCTTTTCCGTTTCCTTGGAATCCTCTGCACCCCGACTTACCTTCCTTTGTGCCACACCGGTAGACATGGGGCTCATGGCCTTTGGCAGGCAACAATACCTAGTAGCAGATAACAGTGTTGGTATTTTTTTCTCATGGAACTGATTTTTTTATGTGATTTTAAGACAAATTTTAATGGTTTACGATTGTGAGATGTTTAGGGGAATAGTACCAATTTTCATGCACATAGAATAAATGGTTTCCTCTCTAAGTAAATTTATTTAATAAAAGTGCATTAAATAACCAGAGGGAAATAAAATACAGATAGTAAGTAGAAAGCAAGTCAGGTCACAATGGCGGTACTCAAAGGATATGGGTTTAGGATGCTGCTCAGGTAGATACAAGAGAGCTTTTAGATGAAGAGAGATTTCAGCAAAGATCTTAAGGTGGAGAATGCAGAACATTTTGAGCTAAAAGTGAGTAAGAAGTTGGAAGAAAGCCGGGCATGGTGGCACACGCCTGTAATCCCAGTACTTGGGAAGCTGAGACAAAAGGATCGTAGGTTCAAGGCCAGCCTCAGCAACTTAGCAAGAACCTCAACAACTTAGCAAGACCCTGTTTCAAAAATAAAACATCTTTTTAAAAGGGCAGGGAGTGTAGTTCACAGGTAGAATGTCCCTGGGTTCCATCTTTAGCATAAAATAGAAAAAAGAAGTTGGCAGAAGCCCAGGGATTCCCTTGGAGTTCAGAGCTGTCAAGCCTCCTCACTCAACTTGATTGACAGCTCAGGGAACAGAGGGCTGTTAGCTCCTGACTCACCCAAAGCTCTCTGTAAAGTGATTCGGAATGGTTGGAGCCCCTGGTCATTGCAGTCAGGGGTGGCTAACTCACACGCCTTCGGGGACCAGGAAATGACCCAAGTGCCAGAATGACCAGGTGGGAAATTAGAGAGGACCTATGTCCTACCCTCACCCTCAGTGTTGCCAGAAGGCCATATTGTTCTGAGAAGTCAGAAATGTGAATTTTTATATCAAAGCTTCAAATTTTTACACTTTTTTTTCTAATTACAAAAAAAATTATAGGGGGCCTATTTTCTGGGTGATGGGATATTCTGGTATTAAATATTGGTAATTGTTCCACAACATTGCGACTATAGTAAACACTACAGAATTGTAGGCTTTTAAAATGGTTACACTTGGGAGGCTGAAACAGGAGGATCGCAGGTTCAAGGCCAGCCTCAGCAACTTAGGGAGACCCTGTTTCAAAATAAAATAAAAAGGGCTGGGGGTGTAGCTCAGAGGTATTTAGAATGCACCTGGGTTCAATCCCCAGTACCAAAACTAAATTAATAAAATGGTTACAATGGTGATTTTTATCTCAATAAAAAAAAGAGGGATAAAAAACAAAACACTATGGGGTCTGTCAGGGTGAGCTCGACAGCTCTGTGGAGAGTCCTAAGGAGTTCCCAGGCCTGGGAAGGGGAAACTCACCTCAGGGCCCCCGGGGTCCTTGGGTCTGTGTAGAAAAGAATTTCAACATGCACCAGTCAGAGAAAAGACAGAGGTTTAATTCAAGGAAAAGGGAAACACGTTCAGGGAAACGCGGGCCACCTCAAGATGTGAGAGCAGCAGCCCCGAATTCTTACAGTCTCTTTTTATAGGCACTGGAGATGGGGAGGGGGTTAGTTAGAGGTGCTCGGCAGGAAAATGCCTCCTTTCTCTGAAGTCTTCCGCAGGCAGAAGATGTGGATTCACTTGGGTCAGGTCTTCCGGGAGCAGAAACAAGGAGACAAGGAGTCTGAAGGAGTCTGCTGGCCAGCGGGTGGCCAGCTGAGTGTAAGGCTTTTTAACAACAGGTGTGATCTTTTGGAGTTCTGGTGGAAGGTGAAGTTCTTTCTCTTCCAAAACTAATCGCTTTGGATGTGAAGCTAGTCTATTGTGTTCTTAAAGATATGGGTCTTGCCACCTTGGGCATGTCCTAGTCAAGCCTGCCGAGGCAAGCTTAGGACTTTAGATTTTTAATTGTATTCTCCTTCCCTTCCCGTCTGGTCTCTTCTATTCTACTTTATCAGGGCCCACTGGAAACAGTGCCAGCAAAAGCTTGTAAGCTTTGTTTTAGATGAAGGGGTTCCTAGTTGCTACTTTCGTAATGCCAGCATGAAGCCTTTTTTCACAGGGGAGCAAGCTGTCAAGAGTTAATGGGAGTCACGTAGTGGCCCTGCCTTGACCTCTGGGCCTCTGCTTTTCTCTCCTGTGGTCCCCATGGCCTCTCCCATCTCTAGAAACAGGACCGGTGATGGAGGCAGGAGAGGTGGACCGTGGCCTTACTTCTGGAGCAAGGACCAAGCTACGGAAGGTGGAGGCTGACAACACATTTTAGAGAAGATACTTATTTTGTCGTTATTTGGCAACTAGTCCTCAAATTAATCGGTTATGTTAATTATTTTCCAAAGTTTACTTTATCCAGCTATCTACTATTAGGAAAGGAATTCATCTCCAAGACACCAAGTTAATATATTTAGGGAAATGTTTCTTAAATTCTTATGAGAGAATGACTATACTGGTCCTTTTTGTTATTTTCTTTAACTGAAAAAATGAGCTTAATGTACCAAGAATGTGTCATTGGTATCAAAGGATTATGATTATTTTAATAAAACTACGTGTCTTTTGGGCTTTGGGGGGCTTCATTATTTTAAATTCTTAATATAGTTTTTTTTTTTTTTTGGCGGTACCAGGGATTGAACGCAGGGGCGTTCTACCTCCGCGCTACGCCCCCGGCCCTATTTTTTATACTTTATTTTGAAACTGGGTCTCACGAAGTTGCGGAGAGCCTCACTAAGTAGAGAGAGAGAGAGAGAGAGAGAGAGAGAGCGAGAGAGAGAGAGAGAGAGAGAGCTGAGGCTGGCCGCGAACCCGGATCCTCCGGTTTCCGCCTCCCAAAGTACTGGGATTACAAGCGTGCGCCACCACGCCCGGCGCCCCTTAATATAGTTTTAAGCTAGCTAATTTCAGGAAGGGCAAAATATAAAATTTATATCCTAACTTAATCTTCAGATTTTTCTTTCTGAGCAAACTAACAAAGAAAGATAGAGTTTGTGCCTTCTTAGATTTTAAGTTTCTTATGAACTAATCCTAAAGAATATGCCTTTTTATCTTTAAAAAGCCCTATCAGTACTAAAATTAGAATTATTATCTTTGCAAAGTATGGATTATTCAGTAATTCTTACCAGTTCCATATGCTATCAATAGATGGTTTTTTAATACTTCTCATTAGTTATGAAATGACTTATTTAGAATACATTTTTTTCTAAAAAGACTACATTGGAATATTCATTTCTTATGTAAGAGTATTTGAAATGTGTTATGCAATTAATAGTAATGTGATTTGTTTATAGCCTCTTATTTTGGTTGTGTTTCATAAATACCAAAACAAAGCAGTATTCACTCCCTGTGGTCCCCCTGTCCACCTGTCCCTACCCCCAAACCACCTGGGAATTCTTTTAATCCAGAAGATACATATTAAAGATTAACTGAGCATTTATTATCGTAAAGAATAAGTAATAAATTATAGCCAATCACTAGGTTTTTACTTTCAGGGAAAATGGCAGCTGATAAATATGATAGAGAGCAGTTTCCAGTGAGAGCTAAGGACAGAATAGAGCGTTTCTGAGTGGGAAAGTCAAAGAAGGCTTCATGGAAGAAGTGATATTTGGGAAGGACCTTGGGAACTGCAGCAGCTCAGGACAGCGTTCCTGTGCGCCCTTCACATCTCTGCTCAAATGTCCTCTTTTCAGAAAGGCCTCCCCTGTCTTTGAAATAACATAGCTCCCCACACACCCTTCTTTTTCATGTAGCCTGTATCACTCCTTGACACTTTCAGACCTGTTTGTTTGTTTGTGTGTGCCATAAGTCTCTTTGTACTAGAATCTGAGCTTCCTGAGAGCAGGCACTTCGCCTGACACACAGCAGGGGCTTTATAAAACTTTGGTGACTGAAAAAATGAATGAGGGAATGCTTCCCCCACCCCAAGACTGTTTACTGCGTAGAGCTGTGTCCTAGTTTGGAGAATCTATGCTCAGTTTTCCTCTAAAATCTTTATAGGTTTGGCAAATTCACTACCTCTCTGTGACCCAGTTGGCACATTCTAAGGAAATAAGGGGGAGATTTTGATACCCAAATAGAGCTTCCTGAAGTCTGTGACAAAATTGCAAGTGTTACAAAAACAAATCATTATTGCTCTTCATCTTCCGGCCGCGTCACCCTGCGAGTCTTCCTCAGAAACCCACTGGCAAGCAAGATTGGTGTTTAAATCGTTTCTGAAATTTGGAAAACAAGTACATGTCCTCCGGTTTCTGATAAACAAATACACCGCGGGGCAGGACTTTTAATTCATGACTACTCATTTCCATACGTCGGCTCTGAAATCCAGTCACATTTTTGTCTATAAATCAGAGGCCACTCATGCAGATGTTACAGCACCCAGGAAGGGGTCTTGCATGGTGAAGGTGGCCAGGAGGGCCTGGGGTAAACTGGAAAAGGAAATCTTCTTTGGCTCAAGACCATTGCTGTCACGTGGGAATGTGGGTCCACTTTGGTCAGAGCTTATGATTGTTCACAGGAAATCAGAAACGCAGGTTTTGAGGTAAATTTTCCCAATTTTCTAACATGGACCATGAATCTTTAGAGCAGTACTGCAATGGAGAGGCCAAAAAATTGGGTGTCCAGGTTACAACCTCTGCACTGCAGCCTGCCCAGGTAAGACAGAGGGGGATGCTGAGCATGAGCAGGGAAGGGGAAAGGGCAGAAAGGGGGGTAAAAACCACTTCACAGAGAACTTACTGCCTCCCTGCAAGTACCCCACGGTGAACAACACTGCTTCTTTAAACTGCTGGGGCTCCTTTGGGGTTTTGTCAGAATTTCAAAGCTTATAGGCTTGATAATTGAAGAGAAATAGTTTAAGGCCGAGCAAATCTCATCTTGCCGTGTGCCTTCCTTTAACTGGATCTGGCCGCAGGACCTTGGCCGTGCTGCGAAATGCTCGACCGACTTAACCTTTTAAGACAGTTACTGGAAAGGTTGAGGCAGCGATGCTGGGAGGTTGCGCCAGATGCACACTGGAGAGAAGCCCAAGGCGAGGCCAAGAGGTGGCTGCTTCTAAAATGCTCAAATAGATGGGATTGGGATATTTGCATGGAAGATCTCGGAACATTTGCTATAAGGATTAAATTAACTAAATATGGTCACTTCTCCAAACAAAGTAGCTAGTTAATCAGTCTGTTTTGGACAAGGGCAGGGGAGAAAAGCAGTAAATTAAACAAAGAAAATGCATTATTTTTATATAGAGCCCTCTCCTTTGAAACATAAAGTATTGCCGAGCATATGTGAGGCCCTGGGTTCTATTCCTAGCACCACACACACGTACACACAACCCCAAATAGTTTTTTCATCCCATATATAGGGTTATGTTTTTAGCCAGAGAGTACAAGTAAAGTCATTTGTTAAGCCCTGACTAAAAGGAATTGAACTAGCCAGGTGTGCCGGCACATGCCTTGGAATCCTTGTACTTGGGAGGCTGAAACAGAAGGATCACAGGTTCAAAGCCAACCTCAGCAACTTAGAAAGGCCCTTGGTAACTTATGAGACCCTTTTTCGAAATAAACCATAAAAAGCCGAGCGTGGTGGCGCACACTTGTAATCCCAATACTTGGGAGGCTGAGACTGGAGGATCTGGGTTCGCAGCCAGCCTTGGCTACTTAGTGAGGCCCTCCGCAACCTTAGTGAGACCCTGTTTCAAAATAAAGAATAAAAAATTAGGGCTGGGGGTTAGCTTGGAGGTAGAATGCCCCTGGGTTCAATCCCCAGTACCTCCAAAAAAAAAAAAACAACATAAAATAGGGCTGGGGGTGTAGCTCAGAGGTACAATGCCCCTGGGTTCAATCCCTAGTAACACACACACACACACACACACACACACACACACACACACACAGGAGTTGAACTTATTCCATGACATACCTTCATGAATTGCTGTAAAAGACATCGATGGGTTCCATGAGGCCAGTCAGAGCATTGGGGTTTAGTGCATGCTATGCTAGCTGAGGGTGTGTATTAAGCACTTTGAAGAATGCAGAGATTAATAGACTTGGTACTTTACTTATCAAGGATCATAAGTAATTAAGATAAGAATTTAACTCTCCTACCAGGCAGAAAAGCAGGTTAGAAGGAGAGATTTGTTCTGCCCATTGAATTTGGAAAAGCTTCTTGGAAGAGGTGGTGTTTGAACTGAGGTTTGTTGGACGAGCAGCACGTTTCAGGAAGGGATGGAGGGAGAGGGAGAGGGTCGACATACAGCTTTTCTTTGGTTTCTGTCCTCTGATGTGCAACACATATGCTCCTTATTTTTGGTTCAAGGAGTTGCTTCATCCTGGAGAGCAGATAAGCTCTAAGAAGTGGGATTCTGCAGCTGGCTCAGCAATATGTGGCACTTGATAGAAAATTCATAAGCAATGATCATTATCTTAATTTTGCCTTCGTAGAACAGCTGTCTGTCATAGTAGGAAGTAATGTGCCTCAGCGTTGCCCATAATTACGCACCCTGAGTTAAATCTCTTGATTTTGAGCCTTGGTTCTAGCTTCCGACTCTCCCTTCGGGTTACATAATTAGAGAACCAAACCAAAAATGCATATGAGAGTGTTATAATGGAGGTATTTTGTAAACTGTAGAGTGCTATACACACATCAACAGTGTCTGATGCATTACAAACACTCCACACAAGTTTTTGTTGAATGATTCGCATCTTTGTGTTAATGTTCTCTCTTCTCCCCTCTCCTGTTTCACAAGGCCTGAGGCATCCCATACTTTAGTGATATAGATAGCAATAATGACAGTAATGATAATTGTTACATAAATTGACCCTGCCGGGCATGGTGGCGCACGCTTGTAATCTCAGTACTTGGGAGGCTGAGGCAGGAGGATCCGGGTTTGCAGTCAGCCTCAGCTACTTAGTGAGGCCTCCGCAACTTAGGTGAGACCCTGTTTCAAAATAAAGAATAAAAAATAGGGCTGGGGGTGTATCCCAGAGGTAGAATGCCCCTGGGTTCAATCCCCGGTACCTCAAAAAATAAGTAAATAAATAAATTGACCCAATTACTTCGCATCTAGTGCTGTTCTAAGCACTTTATGTGGATTGTTTTCATGTAAACCCTGTTTGCAGATAAGGAAACTGAGGCATAGAGAGGGTAGGTAATTTGGTCCAGGGACTCGGGCACTCTGGACTGCGGCAGAGTCCAGCTTCTCACCTAGACAATCTGATTTTGTGCTGGGGAGTCCCTCGACTGCCCGGCTTTGCCCGACTACACATCTTGCCCTCCCCTATTTGCACAAGATCATTATGAATCCATTTCAGAGGAATAACAAGAACCCTAGGAAATTTGCTAGCCAGTTATTTTCACTGACCGTATCCTACGGATTTGTTATTGGGTCCTATGGGAAATAGGTTTGGAAAACTTAGGTAAGCAAAGTTAATGTTTCTTTCCTGCATGAATCCTCAAGACCTTAAATATCAATGTTGTTTAACTAGAGAGACACCCCCCCAATAAGGTTCTTTTTAATTTGAAAAACTAGTTTTTGTTTTTAACATAGTTTAGGGGGAAAAAGCTGGCTTATTCCTGTGGGGTTTCCAAGAAATTCCTCCTGTCCTAACTATTTGTATAAATCCTTACTTTCAATCCTTTCTTATTTAAGTAGGGGGACTATTTCACATTTACCTGGGAAAATCACAGATCTGCTGTCATGGCATAATTACTAACAGCACCTTTTCAAAGATACACCATTTGTATGATAAACTATATGATCACCGTAAGCACAGTATGTACTTGGCATTAAATAAAAGATCCAGGGCCGGGCGTGGTGGCACACGCTTGTAATCCCAGTACTTTGGGAGGCGGAGACCAGAGGATTCGGGTTCGCGGCCAGCCTCAGCTCTCTCTCTCTCTCTCTCTCTCTCTCTCCTTAGGCCCTCTGCAACTTCGTGAGACCTGGTTTCAAAATAAAGTATAAAAAAACAGGGCGGAGGTAGAACGCCCCTGCATTCAATCCCCGGTACCGCAAAAAAATAAATAAATAAATAAATAAATAAATAAAAATAAAAGATCCAGATGACCTGCTTATTAACTTCTTAGCATTTGTTGAAGGAGTCACACTGCTATCGTGTGGGGGGCCGCAGAGTTGAGTAGCCCAAGTTATATTCTCTCTCACTCCAAAGTTACATTTCTTAAGAAATGCAAGCCTTTAAGACTTCTTCACACTGCTCAGTAGCTATTCATGTATTTGCTTATCTATGCAGGGGGCTGTGGAACTTTGATAGGATGCCAAAAATCTAAGAACAGCTGTTGCCTCTTAAAAGGAGAGTCTGGGGTCAGAGCTATGCGGTGGGTGGTAAAACCAAGGAGACTTTTCACATTATATATTTATATTCTATTTTTGAGCAATGTAAGTATATTACTTTTTTAGATTAAATTCTAAAATGCCTTAAAACCACCTAGGTTGTTCCCTGAAAATACAGGCTGTTTCAAGCCCAACTGGGTTGATCTACCTTATGATCTATTTTCTCCTGAGAAAGACCTAGTCTCTTTCTTTTTTTATTTCACTTTCCTTATTCAGATATTTCAAGTTCATCTCTACCACTTAATTTCTCTGGGCCTCAATTACCTCATCTGTGAGGTGGGTATAATAATAACCTCCCTCTTAGGATCGGTGTGAAGTTTCAATTAGACAATTTAAGTCCTGGGTAGTTTCAGGGATCATGTAGTAAGAATTTTTAAATGGTGACACTATTATTTTTTATTGTTATCATTTTTACCATCATCATTATTGCCTAGGACATTCAATGGGTTCTTGCGGCTAGAAACCTGTTGCACTGACTTTGGGTAGCAGCATAATTCACCTATAACCTCTGTCCCCTTCCTTCCTTCCTTCCTTCCTTCCTTCCTTCCTTCCTCCCTCCCTCCCTCCCTCCGTCCCTCCCTTCCTCCCTCTCTTCCTTCCTTCCTTCCTTCCTTCCTTCCTTCCTTCTCTCTTTCTGAGGTACTAGGGATTGAACCCAGGGACATTCTACCTCCGAGATACACCCCAGCCCTATTTTTTATTCTTTACTTTGAAACAGGGTCTCACTAAGTTGCAGAGGGCCTCACTAAGTAGTTGAGGCTGGCCGAGAACCTGCAATCCTCTGGTCTCAGCCTTCCAAGTACTGGGATTACAAGCGTGCACCACCACGCCCGGCTTCTGTCCTGATATTTATGAGACTGACATTCTTTGGGGTCCAATCATACCACTTCATATAAACATCACCAAACCTTCCTCCAGTCCTAGAACTAAACCAACCTACAATCGATAGGGATGTTTTGTCAGAGTTTATGCCATAAAGATAATTAAGGCATCACATGGATTTCTAGGGCAAATTGATGGGGGAAAAAAGCAGAGATGGGGTCTAATATGACATTAAAGGACTTTGAAACTCCTGGACATTTTCAAAATCATCACAATACTAATCTGTGGGAATAAAGGGCACAGAGTTGGCCCCAAAATCATAAAGAGATTCCAGAATTAAAGCAGGAAAAAACAGCCTGAGATTACAGGACTTCATTTCAGGATTTAATTTTTTCTTGTCTACAAATTTAGCCAATAGAGGAGATAAAGAAAAATGAGTAGAGAGAGCACAGTGTGTGGAAATAGGCAAACACAGGGCTTGGATCTCTGCTTCTCTGTTTCGACTGCTATTAAATAAGGTAGCAACACTCAAGAGTTCCTCTGTGGTTTCTGTCATGAGCCCAGCACGCTGCTGGGGGTGTTCATAGTTGTAGCTCATTAAATCTGATTTAAGCCATGGCAACTTGAAATGGCTGCCCACTTAGCAGATGAGAAAACTGAGTTTTGAAGAAATTAAAGTGTGCCCGAGTTTGCAACCCAGGACTCGTGACTCGCTTGAGCCTGTTCCAATGCAGGCTGCCCTCGCCTGGCTCCTGGCCCAGCACCGGGTCTCTGGAAGGCCTCAGAAGCTCCTCGTGAGGATGCTGTGGCTCTGGCGTGGTCTTGCCAGCTGCTGTGGCTTTCACTCTGCCTTTATTTTTGGCCCATTTCGTTTGCATCTTGCCGCTGTTGCGCAGCTTTGCATCGATGTGGAAATCGTTTTTCCTCTTGTCTTTCAGTGGTAGGCTCTGCTTGTCCTCAGTGAGCCAATCTTCTCTAGGCAAAATAACCTTATGTTACCTATCAGAGTCCTTGCAGTTGACTCTATTGCTAATGAGAGATTCCAACACCTTAAAAGAAGGGGAAGTTTCCTTCTAAAGAACTTCAATGGTTATACTTTTTTTTTTTGTGGTACTGGGGATTGAACCCAGGGGCATTTTACCTCTGAGTTACACCCCCAGCCCTGTTTTTTGTTCTTTATTTTGAAACGGGGTCTCACTAAGTTGCGGAGGCCTCACTAAGTAGCTGAGGCTGACTGCGAACCTGAGATCCTCCTGTCTCAGCCTCCCAAGTGCTGGGATTACAAGCGTGCGCCACCACGCCCGGCTTAAATGGTTATACTTTTTAAAATGTCATCATGAAAAAGGAAATACAACTTCTTATTAGCTAAACCTTGTGAGGCCTCCTGTTACACAACCATCTGGCATTTTGCATTTCTCAGTTCCATGATACTTTGGAAGGAGCTGATTAATTTTGACCAAGTGTGGTTCAGTATTAAAGAGCATCAGGGTGTATTTGAAGTTTGACTTGTCAGGTTCTTTAAGCAAACCTGTGGAGAAGACTATCCCGTGGCAGACATTGTGGAAGATACTCCTAGGTGGACCCTATTCATTTGTCTTTGGAACAATGCCAAGAGATGGGGATCACTAGTCTCAGTGTACAGATGAGGAAACAGTTTCAGCTATATCCCTGAGTAGTATGGTAGTTTATGGAACCATTAGCTGCAAAGTATTTGAACTTTTATAAGTACACTTTCCTTTTCCAGGATCCTGAGAGAATGCATTGTCACAGGAAAAGAACACTAGTACACCAAAGTTCATACTGCAATCCTTTTAATTTTTTTATTAAAAATCCTAATATGTGTTTAAGGTTTTTTTTTTTTGTGGTACTGGGGATTGAACCCAGGGGCATTCTGCCTCCGAGCTACACCCCCAGCCCTAGTTTTTATTCTTTATTTTGAAACCGGGTCTCATGAAGTTGTGGAGGGCCTTACTAAGTAGCTGAGGCTGGCCGCGAACCCGGATCCTCCTGTTTCCGCCTCCCAAGTACTGGGATTACTGGGATTACAAGCATGCGCCACCACGCCCGGCTGTAAGGGTATTTTTTTTTAAGAAGATAAACTCATGACTCTCCTATAAATACAAATTGGATGTTTCAAAGATTTTTCTTAACTCAATTAGTGAGGGATCCAGTAAGTCCTTAAAATTGGTTTAAAGGAGAGTCTTAACAGCAAGACACTGGCAAACAAAATCAGGAATCAATGGCAGCTCCAGCGGACAAATCTTATTTGCATCTCTGTAGACAAGAGCCATCTGTAATACTTTGAGTTTTCTACGATTTACGGAACTAGAAAATGGCTAAGTGGAGGACATTGAGAGAAATTTGGAAGGGTTTGTTAGACAATTCCTAGTACTCCATTGAAAAGATACCCAGTGAGAAGGGAAATTGGAAAATCACCATTTTCTCTATGTCACCTTTTTCAATGCACATATATTTTTCTGGAGTGCGTATGAGATGCGAGTGAATGACTTGGCTTGTTGCTGTGTCGATGTACATTACTGGTTGTTAACACTTGAGATCAAGAAAACACCTGTACACTAAAACGTGCACTCAGCGTCAGGGTAAGGATCCAGGTGCATCAATTCTCCCCGGACCACGTTCTCTTGTGTGACAGCCTCTGTCTGTGTGATGGCAGAAGTACAGTTTTAGGGTTACGGTGCCTGGCGCTTGTCTTCTGTCTCTGGATGGTAAAATTGCCTCCAGCTTGCTGCCGCCCTTGTTGCTTCTTTCTGACCCTTCCAGGACCAACCCTCCTACAGTCCACATCTCTGCTGCTTCTGCTAGCTGCGGCCCTCGCCTGCTTACTGTCCTCCCTCTCTTTTTCCCCCTTCCTTCTCACTTCCCTTTCGCTTGCTGTTTGTTTCTTCTCTGCCCTGTTGAATGTCCTACTTTGGGGTCTGGAGCGTGGAGGAGGTATCGCTGCTACATCACCAGCCATTCCCAGACCTCCCGGCTTTCCTCGTGGGGCTCTGCCAGGTCCCCAAGCAGGGAGCTTAACTCTTAGCCTGCTGACTTCTTCTCACAGTGCTTATTTTTGGTTCCAGCCACTCTCTTCTCACCAAAGCTGCCTTTTCACGAAGTCCCATTTATTTATTTGTTTGTTTGTTTATTTTGCAGTACTGGGATTGAACCCAGGGGCATTCTACCTCTGAGCTACACCCCGTCCTATTTTTTTATTCTTTATTTTGAAACCGGGTCTCACTAAGTTGTGGAGGGCCTCACTAAGTAGCTGAGGCTGGCCGCGAACCTGTGATCCTCCTGTCTCAAACTCCCAAGTACTGGGATTACAAGCGTGCGCCACCATGCCTGGCTATGAAGTCCCATTTGGATTTGGAGTTTTTCAGATGCAAGAGAGCTAAGGTTTTGCATATTTGTTTTAAAAACTTTTTATTAGCCGACCACAATAGCCAGATAGGCTCTCCAAGTTGTTTTCTTTTCCATCCTCCCTCACACTGGGCCCACTGGATCAAATTTTAATGTGCAATGACGTTTGCCTCTGTGGTCACCATCTACTAGTTCTAAGTTGGGTTAAAAAAATTATGGATTTGCTGCTGAGACTATAAAGAAAGTGATTCTTTGTCATACAGTATTAGCAAATCCATAGTAGGAGTAGATATAGGGCATTTTTGTTAATTTTTAGAGAACTATGGTGTTTCAATGGTCAATAGTGTTTAAAGGTTTTCCCCCCTTTGTTCTCTTCTGAGCACATTTTTTGTGTGTACACATGGGCCAGTATATTTTTACCACCAGTATTTATCTCCAACTTAATATAGTTAAATTAAATTATTTATTTATTTTGCGGTACTGGGGATGGAACTCAGGGGCATTCTACCTCTGAGCTACACCCCAGCCCTATTTTATTTTTATTTGGAAACGGAGTCTCACTTAGTTGCAGAGGGCCTCACTAAGTTGCTGAGGCTGTCTGCAATCCTGCAATCCTGCAATCCTCCTGTCTCAGCCTCCCAAGTACCTGGATTACAAGTGTGTACCACCACACCCAGCTTATCTCCAATTTTATAATCATTGATGCTAACACCAGGATTCCTTAAATATCAGTTTTCTTTATAGCAGACCTTGCTGAAATGGACTATTGGATTAAGTCTGAGAGGAAGGGAAGTAAAGGTAAACAGGTGTAAAGTAACATTTACTCTCCGTTTCTTTTCTTTTTTTTTTTTGCGGTACTGGAGATTGAATCCAGTGTTATTCTACCTGCGAGCTACACCCCCAGCCCTATTTTTTATTCTTTATTTTGAAACAGGGTCTCACTAAGTTGCGGAGGGCCTCACTAAGTAGCTGAGACTGGCCGCGAACCCGGATCCTCCAGTCTCAGCCTCCCAAGTACTGGGATTACAAGCGTGCGCCACCACGCCCAGCTTTTACTCTCCATGTCTATCCAACAGCTTTAACGCGGAGGTAGTTCTTTGTATGTTTTTGATGTAAGCCATCACTTTCTCATTAGTCAACAATTTCCATGTCTTTTTCCAAAGGCAAGTGGACCCGTCTTACTAGTCAAAGGCTGAATCAGTACTTCCCACGCTTTCTCCGTGGGGAGCATCTGTGCACACCTTAGTTGCTCCCGGGACGTGCCTTCGTCTGCCTGTCTCTCACAGGTTTAAACACAGATCCAGCCAGAAGCAGGGGTGGGCCTGTATTTAATCTTCCACTGCCTTATACCTTGCTTTTACTCGAAATATTTGTATTATTGGCCTCAGATGTTGTCTCTTTGTGCACAACAAATGTCTCCTCTTTAAAAGAACTGATCAATGGCAAGAGATACCACACTCTGAAGTGCACCGGTGAAGTCACATTTTTAGTGAGGTAAACCAAATAACTGTTTCTCTAGCTTCTAAACAAGCAAGCAAGAACACCTACATGTGTATTTAAACCTCTCTTTTTGTAGGCCAACATGTTTTCATTGAGAAGTGTTTAAGTATAGTAAAGAGATGGGAGAAGCTGACTTCTGCTTCTATACCAGACACCATTCTAGAGCTTAGACCCCAGTAGCGAAAGGTAAACAACAAAAATTTAGGCAAATCGTGAGGATTTCATGAATAAAGAGGTGTGATGGTTAGCAAAGAACATACATGTAGTATCACTTTCTAATTTACATTTTAAAAATCTCTTGCTGCTGTGTGGAAAGAGATTGGGAAGGGACTTGGACGAGGTGGTATCTGTGGAGTTGGGAGGGAAATGAAGGGAATGTAGAGATTTGAGAAGAAGGTAAAATGGGAAGAGCTTGATAATGGGGGAAGGGAGGCATGGGGAATGATTCCTGGGTCTCTGGATTGAGCCAATGGCCAGAAGGGATGCTGTTAATTGAGATAATATAGAACGGGGGAGGAGCGCTTTGGGGGGCAGGAGAGAATCAAGGATTCCATCTTGGACACGGCGCTTTTTGCTTTTATGATGCCTGCAGAATCATAAAGAAAAAGAAAAATCTTGAGTACTTTTGCAAAATGAGTCTGGAAAAGAGGTGAAGGCTGAGTTATAACCGGGAGTCATTGGCACGTGGGTGGTATCTGGAGCCGTGGGAGTGGATGAGATCACACAGGGGTGAGAAGAGACTGAAGGAGAGAAAAACTTGGTCCAGGACTAGCTCTGAGATATGCCAGGCCTATAAGGGATCTGGTACAGCATGTGGAGTTGACAAATGAGCCTGAGCAGGAGTGGCTAGCGGCAGTTAATTTGCAAGAGAGAGAGAAAAAAAAAATCATATTTTATGATCACAGACCACACATCCCTGGCCAGCACTCTCAGCCACAACCTCCAGTTGGCTCAGGAAAAAGCCTTTTCTAATGCTGGAAAATAAACTCACCACATGTATGTCTTCCCAGGGGAGGGGGAAGAAGTGCTTCATCCTCATTTGAAAAGACTGCACTGGAATAATCCAAAGAATAAAACGAAAGTGTGACATAGCCTCTGTGTTTCTAGACAGGGTTTGAAGTTCCACCAGGATGAATGTGAAGCCGCAGAGACGAGCTTCCCTGTCCAGGGCCAGATTTGGTTACCAGTAAACAGGGAATGATCTTGCTTAGTCGGCAGTAGATTTGCCTTTGCATCCTCTCTTACAGAAAATTAAAGCGCCGCTCCATAGAGTTTTTGTTTCTCTTTATGTTTGAGGTTAAACAGAACATTGTGAGATTTAGTAAGAAAAGAAGAAGAGGTGTGAACTTGCAAGTGGAGCCTTGGGTGAACACAGAGAAATCTTAGGCACACCTCACTGTCTGGTCCCAGAATTTCACAACATAAAGTGTGTCCATCTGAAAGACATTGCAGTATCTCCCACCTGGGGCTGGGCCAAGTTCTGAAAGATTAAAAACATAGCCTTTCAACTTTATGCAAAATACATTGCCGAAATCCTAGTGATTTGGTGTGTATCTGAAAATGATTGGGTATTCCTTCCTTTATAAATCAGATTTATTTATTTGTTGAGGTCCCATATCAGGAGTTCTAAGATGAAAGATGGTCCTTGGCCTTAATGTGGTAATATTAACTGCATAGGTGCTCTTCCTTTTATATAAATTCTTTAGTGTGAATTAATGTGCTTTTGAAAGTCACTGAAAAATAGGAACAGAAATAGACTAGGGCTTAACTGATAAAAAAACATTAAAAAGCTTGGGAGCCTGCATAAAATTGGCTGTTTCTCATGCTTTTTCACTTTCCTTTTCTCTCCAATTGTATTTCAGTTCTTCTTTTGCAGTTTCAGTTCATGTTTCTGAAGTTTAAATATCAACATTCGTGAGGGTACCGCTTCCAGTTCAGTCAGGATATTCTTTTAGTAGATACATGACATTGTGTATTTATGAGTGACATGCTGGTCATCAGGGGCCACTTGGTAGCTACCTATACAGTCCCTGTATCTTCCATGAACCCGATTTTCCAATGCAATATGGCTTCTCTTTACCCCAATTTCACATCCAAAATAACAGTGAAGGAGTCACCTTCCTTACATGTCCTCCAAGGCTGGATTTGGAAACAGGGGACTTTTGCTTCTTAAGGATGTTAGTCTGTCCAAACTAGATAATTCTATATCACCAACGCCCTGACTAATTCCTACCTGCCCATATTTTTAATGTTTTTATCTTTCATTACCAAATGATTACTTTTTAACATCTGGCCTAAGCCCATACACTGGTATGTACTGAGAGACCAGATGCCTCTGGGCCCAGAGGTGGAGTAGACACCCATAGAAACGCAGCTCCGAGGTCCTAGGAGAAGAGAGAGAAAGCACAGAGAGAGAAAGCATAGAGCAGTAGCTTTCCCATTGCACCATGGACAGACAGAGCAGGGGAAATCGTGCTAGAGAAAAAATAAACTCGGTTTGGGGAATGTTTGTTGAGCATTTTCAAGCCTTCTCTAAGCATTACATCTAACGTCTCATCGATATTTAATACATACAACTATTATTATATGTATCTCAAACATTTGCCAAAAGTTATGATCCTTCCAAAAGTAAACTCTAAGCATCAGCTTCTTCAAAGTATGTTTTTCATGTAGCACATTTCAATAGCTTATGAGATATGGTTATTTTAAAATGTATAAAAATTTAAAGGGAACAATGGGCTGTTGATCCAAAATGGCAAATGAAGACAGGTATCATGGTGCATGCCTGTAATCCCAGTACTTGGGAGGCTGAGGCAGGAGGATCTCAGGTTCGCGGACAGTCTCGGTGACTTATGCCCTCTGCAACTTAGTGAGACCCTGTTTCAAAATAAAATGGGGCTGGGAGTGTAGCTCAGAGGTCCCTGGGTTCCATCCCCAGAAAAACACACACACGCACACACATGCACACACATATACACACACACAACACACACATATACACGCACACACACGCGCACATGCACACACACACACGCACATGCACACACACACCACACACACACACACACACACACACACACACACACACACACAGAGCAAATGATAATGAGCTACCCAAGAAGTATTTCTTTCCACAACCTAACTTCTGGAAGATGAAACTTAAGGTAGTCGGGATGGCTGGACTGGTAAGACTAGGGGTTTTTGTTTGCTTGCTTGCTTTTGTTTTTTTGCAAGTGGATTATAAAACAGGACTTCCCTTTCAGTTTGCTTCTGTAAATTTGCCATTTTACTCAATCCATGGCCTTCCTTTCATCCTCCTTTCACTCGATGAGTTGCTCTGGGTTGCTGTTGCCCAGAGGGCAGGAGTGCAGATGACTTTATATTCTTAATAGATTTCATAAGGCTACACCAGGTAAAAATTGCAAAAAAACATTACCACCTCATGAGACAAACTATTTTGAAATTAGACAAAGTTATTTTCAAGGAAGTTACCAGTTTTTTTTTTGTTTGTTTTTTTTTTGCTGTACCTGGGATTGAACCCAGGGGCATTCTACCTCCGAGCTACACCCCCGGCCCTATTTTTTATCCTTTATTTTGAAACCGGGTCTCGTGAAGTTGTGGAGGGCCTCACTAAGTAGCTGAGGCTGGCCTCGAACCCGGATCCTCCGGTCTCCGCCTCCCAAGTACTGGGATTACAAGTGTGCGCCACCACGCCCGACCCAATTTTAACTTCTAAAGAAAGCATTAACTACATAGCAGAAGGGATAAAATGTTTGAGTTACCCATCCTGTTATTTCCACAAAAGAGAACTTAATGCCCAGAAATGCAGAGAGTTTCTGTACAGAGACTTAGCTCAGTAGATGGCAGGCAAACCACAAAAAGGAAAACAAGGAGGGGAAGGGCAAGAAAGAAGGGAATCTATGGAATTACTGTCATAAACAATGCGTACATATGAGATTATACCAACATCATTCTCAGTGCTACATGTGGGGTGGGGGGACACCAAGAGCTGTGTGCATGTATGTTAACACCAAACTGATACTCGTTGTGATGTGAGACTACAATGCACCAATAAAAACATGTAAATAAGAAAGGAAAATGAGAAAATATATTTTTATTCTCTTGATACTTGCTGATCTTTTACTCCCTTTCCTCTGTTTTAGTGGCCACAGATGTCTTTAATTCCAAAAACCTGGCCGTTCAGGCACAGAAGAAGATCTTGGGTAAAATGGTGTCCAAATCCATCGCCACCACCCTGATAGACGACACAAGCAGCGAGGTGCTGGACGAGCTGTACAGAGTGACCAAGGAGTACACGCAGAACAGGAAGGAGGCGGAGAAGGTCATCAAAAACCTCATCAAGACCGTCATCAAGCTGGCTATTCTCTACAGGAATAACCAGTTTAATCAAGATGAGCTGGCACTGATGGAGAAGTTCAAGAAGAAAGTGCACCAGCTCGCCATGACCGTGGTCAGCTTCCATCAGGTGGACTACACCTTCGACCGGAACGTGTTATCCCGGCTGTTGAATGAATGCAGAGAATTGCTCCACCAGATCATCCAGCGGCACCTCACCGCCAAGTCACACGGACGGGTTAATAACGTCTTTGATCATTTTTCAAATTGTGAATTCTTGGCTGCCTTGTACAATCCCTTTGGAAATTTTAAGCCTCACTTACAGAAACTTTGCGATGGAATCAACAAAATGTTGGATGAGGAGAACATATGAGCATGGGGGTTAAGATTGTGACTGGGATTTATTTGAGGATGGAGCACTGCTGGTTCATGAAGGAAAAAAAGGATAATTCTTTTTACAGATTACACATACTTCAGAAAGACTCTGCCCAATTCGACTGTCAGATATTAATGGTAGTGCTTTTATGAGGCTTGTTTTATTTGAAGAAAAGCATCTTGCCAAACATTCTGGCTAAAAGCTTCCCAGTGGGTGACAGATCATGAGAAAGATGTATGATTGGGAGTGCACATGTAAAGTTATACAAAGGAAAATAAGTATGGCTCCAAACTTTAAGACTTTTTTTTTTAGGACAATTATTGTATTGGTGGCACATGGAATATTTCTGATATGTACAAAACGACATATTTTGGCTTACTCTTATTCTTTAGTATGTATATGTAGGTCTTTTAAGAAGCCAAGAACTTTCTCTTGCTGTCATTGCTCCTTTTGAAACAATTCTATTTTCAAGTTTACCCTTGATTCTTTCATTAAAGATTGTCATTGACATTCAAGAATGAAATCTGGGGCAGTCATAGTGAACCCTCAGAAAAACAGAAAACTTTGTATCTCAGATCAGTACTATGGAAATATACTATGTCAGACGTTATGAAGAATGTCCCAACATAAGAATATGCTTCTGAAATTGAGTACTACTTTTTTGTACTAATAATGATACTTAAATTCTCAAAAATCTAATGGCTTGATATTACCTTGAAATGCTTGCTTAGGGCTTAGCTCTAATGTCATCTTGAAAATGTGCTGACGAAATCTCCATTATTAGCATTCATTTCACATGTAAGAGACCAAGAGAAAAATCTGTCTACCGATCGGTCTTGATATGGGGACAATAAAAAGTACTTAGAAAGATTTAAAAAATTCGTTTTAGAGATGAACCCATCAAAATAACTTAGGGCTATAAGGGGGAAAAGGGAAGAAAGGATATTGCTGAAGAATATGAGCAGGAAGATGAATTCATTTCAGCATTTAAGAAGGATTGATAAATAAAGAGTGTCACTTTTTTATTTAACTCATACGGTTTTTGGTATTTTGGTTTTGTCTATTTTGATGAGTAAACCAAAGAATATTTGTATTGCAAACAGTTTTGTGTGTTGTTTCTATGTAATTTTAGGTGTGTGGATGATAAGGCATTTGCTTATTTTTTTAAAAGAAATGGAAACCTGCTGGCCAACTATATCATCTTAGAAATACCAGACCCAACTACCAGCACTAAATATTTCTTTGTCACTCTGTGTGTCTATGATTTAGTATATTGTCTGGCCTTAAATTTACCTGCCTCCCAGAATGTTGTCATTAAAAATAGTAGTTCCCTAGGAAAGGTCCCACAAATGAAAACTTGAGAGGTTGAGATCTGCTTTAACCCGTCACAGGCTAAAGGGAGGTGGGCAGTTTCTCTGGGATCCTCATTGGCTAAGACAAGCCGCAAAGGCAGAATATCTCCCTATTTGATATTAAATCCCGATACTAAGGTTTGAACTAAAAGTCACATTCTCACTTCCTAGAGCCAGCAGGTGACCACTAAATATTTTAACAGTAGCATAGTGACTGCAGAATTAGTCCCTGGAGCGTCACAACCCAAATGACTTCTGAATCGAGCTCAGCCTCTTTCCTAACCAGCTCTCTTTTCCTTGCCTGGGAAAGCCAGAAGTGATCAGACGTGAGCTGTTGAAATTGTTAAATCCTGTTCTCTACCAGATCCATCTCAGCAGAAGTGTGGATGGTGGAGAGTGCCTGAGAAGATGGCGAACGCGCTTCTTGCTCCTTTCTAGCCATGGACAGGACCGACTAGAGAGAGAAGACCTAGGGACCTCGGGGCGCAGGTGGATCACATTGTCGTACCTGCAGGCTAGCAATCAAATGTGCATGGGGACGGGGAAGGCAGTGAGGAGGACAGTTGTCCCTGTCTATCCGTGTGGGATTCATTCTAGGACCTCCTGCAGATACCTAAATCAATGGATGCTCACGTCCCTTGTATAAAATGGCATAGTATTTGCATATAGCCGACCTGCATCCTCCCATAATCCTTAAATCATATCTGGATTATTTTTTTAATTTTTTTTTTGCGGTACTGGGGATTGAACCCAGGGGCATTCTACCTCCGGGCTACACCCCCAGCCCTATTTTTTTATTCTTTATTTTGAAACCGGGTCTCACGAAGTTGCAGAGGGCCTCACTAAGTAGCTGAGGCTGGCCGCAAACCTGGATCCTCCTACCTCAGCCTCCCAAGTACTGGGATGACAAGCGTGTGCCACCACGCCCGGCGAGGTTATTTATAATATATAAAATACAATGTAAGTGCTATATAGTTGTTATACTGTGTTGTTTAGGGAATAATGACAAGAAAAGTCTGTACAAGTTCAGTACGCTTTTTAAAAATATTTTCAATCCGTAGTTGGTTGAGTCCACAGATGCAGAACCCAGTCATATACTGGAAGAAGGAATCCTGTTTGCTAGCATTTCTCCTGGAGGGGACCCACCACCTTACCAGTCTTAGGGAAAGCACGCCTTAGAAGGGTCGGTTACAGCCGGGCGTGGTGGCGCACGCTTGTAATCCCAGTACTTTGGGAGGCGGAGACCTGAGGATCCGGGTTCGCAGCCAGCCTCAACTCTCTCTCTCTCTCTTTCTCTCTCTCTCTCTCTCTCTACCTAGTGAGGCCCTGCGCAACTTCGTGAGACCCAGTTTCAAAATAAAGTATAAAAAAATAGGGCCCGGGCTGTAGCGCGGAGGTAGAACGCCCCTGGGTTCAATCCCCGGTACCACAAAAAAAAAGGAAGGGTCAGTTACAAAGTCAGGATTGCAAAGTTAATTCTGATGCAGCTGGGCTCCCCTTTTGCATGAATTTAGTGTGGCAGGGAGTTGGGTGGGGTGAGGAACTAGAAAGAATGCAAATGTGTTGAGGGCATAGGTAACTTGGAGCCATGTTAATAGTAATTTGAAGTCTTATGAACCTTCTTTAAAAATGATTTCTTTTAGATTTGGAAAAGAATCGTGTTATAATTGATTTTATTAATTTTGTACCAATGACTTTTTTGCAAACAAATTATGAATTAATATTAAAAATCAATTAATATAATAAGTTAACAACCGATGTTGACAACTGACATGTACAAAGTGGTTATTATGTGCCGTGCACATTAACTCATTAGCCCCCTGACTCAGATTAGGAAACCGAGGCAAGAGAAATTAAGGAATTTGCTTGGGGTCACTTGATAAGAAGTATCGCAGCCAGAATATCAATAAAACCTTGTTTTCATTGAAATGTAGTAATGTTAAAGGCAATTCTACAAGCATCATTGGCTGAGAAAAAAGTGGTCATTATGCTTCTGGAATGGTTTTTCAGATAGCAACATTTTAGATAGAATTTAAATCAACTACAGGTCTAACCTGTTTTCTAAAGATCTGGGTCTGATTTTGGACAAAGACATTTTTCAAAGTTTTCAGCGTGGCTCCTAATTTGGAGGCATCTTGTGGCTCAGATTTCTGTCTCCTGTGGAACTCCAATTCAAGGTGCTCACAATTAAGGATGACTTTGAACATGGACTCTGGAGGTTCAGTGTGCCCCTCCACCACGGCACACAAGTCCCCTGCCTGCACACAGGACAGCTGGCGCGCGTGGTCCACGGAGCAGGTACAGCATCCATTCAAAGCTGCAACAATATTTTCCAGGTCTGGAGGCTGAAAATACTTGAGTGATAAGATAAAGATTGGCCTTGTATTTTTCTGATCAGTGGACCTTTCCTATACAACTTGAAATCAATTTAAAAGAAAAGCACATGTTAGAAACTTTAATGATATAAAAATACTACTTTTTTTGTCTTATACAAAAGAATCTCATTCACACTTACCTGGAAAGCTCTTTTTCTCCCATTATATAAATACATGTTAAAAAAAAAAACACAGAGTTTAAATTTTCTCATGGATTTCTGTCCCCCAAAGGCTTAAAATAGTACTTTTTGTGGTCTGTATGAATCCAATTGATTGGATTTTTTACGGAGAATTTTAATTTATCATTGAGATACTTGATGTAGAATATATGAGCTAAGTTATAATTTAGTTTACCAACCTTGACAAACAAATAATAAATTAAGTGTGTTTATCCATATGTTGAGATATTTTTAGTAAGAAGTTAAGTGCTATTAAAGTGCTAGGATGCCGGGCGTGGTGGCGCACACTTGTAATCCCAGTACTTTGGGAGGTGGAGACCGGAGGATCTGGGTTCGTGGCCAGCCTCAGTTCTCTCGCTCTCTCTCTCCCTGTCTCTCTCTCTCTCTCTCTACTTAGTGAGGCCCTCCGCAACTTCGTGAGACCCGGTTTCAAAATAAAGCATAAAAAATAGGGCCGGGGGCGTAGCGCGGAGGTAGAATGCCCCTGGGTTCAATCCCCGGTACCGCAAAAAAAAAAAAGTGCTAGGAAATTAAAATATCCTAATAAAAAACCTAATTAGCATGTTAATAGGAATTATAACATTTAAAATTTTTGCCAATATTGCATTTTCTACCCTTGTATTATCTACATTAGCTGAACTTTGCAGTGTTTTACTTGATATATTGTATTCCTGGGCATGAGGCTTCTAAATAGTTTTTGGGGTTTTTTTTTTGGGTACTGGGGATTGAACCCAGGGGCATTCTACCTCCGATACACCCCCAGCCCTATTTTTTTATTCTTTATTTTGAAACAGGGTCTCACTAAGTTGCGGAGGGCCTCACTATGGAGCTAAGGCTGGCCGCAAACCGGGATCCTCCAGTCTCAGCCTCCCAAGTACTGGGATTACAAGCGTGCGCCACCACGCCCGGCTTAAATAATTTGTTAAACTCACAGCAGGTTTTGTTAGTGCTCTTTATGACAGATAAAGCTTTATCCTAGCTTTGAAATAATTTTATTTTCTGTGATTCAGATAAAGACCACAGAAACCCCTAATGAAAGTACTGAGGCACTATCCAGAAAAATGAGCCAAGGTTTTGTTTCCAAAACCTAGAACAGGAAGACCCTAAGTGCTCACAATCACGTATCGCAAAGTATTGACAATTCGTTGTCTCTTTTATTCATATCTCCTCGTGGACATTTCTGTTTGGCCCAGAGCCAGAAAGACATTTTTATCTTAGGGAAATTCCTGAGATGGAAACATTTCTATGCGATACTGATTCATTTCTGGCTAGCCAAATATGTGCACATCCGCCCCAAGTTGTAGGGGGAAGCCCCTCCAAAAGTGTACTGTCTACTGCACTGAAAAGGACAGGGGCAAGTCAGCCAGAGTGCACCGTTCAGAGAAAAACATCTGCACTTTGGAAAGTATTGTTCAAGTATCGAGAATCGGGCTCTGTGTCCACCAAATTTCCATCAGATCTTTGCAGGTTCAGGCAGCCAATGCATAAGGCCCCCTTATCTTCCTTCCTGGGTGGGTGGGTGGGTGGCTGGGGAAATTCTCTGCCTTCCCCACTAACTGCGAAACTGCATTTCACCTCATAGAAAGAAGGTAACTGGTCAGGCACTTGGGGTTTATTCTTAACACAAGGAAAGAATATTTTGATTTTTAAAAATATGTATTTTGATCCACAGGATGATCTAAGACAATGTGCTTCTTTGTGCTTTTTCCATTTAAAAGCTTACAGATGGATTAAGTCACTTAGAACTGCCTAATGTGAAATATAAACACAAGGCAAGGAAGTAAAAACCTAGAGTATAAATGTCTATGTCGTCACCATTATCTGGGATGATTGATTTTTTTTTTTAAGAAGCCCAGGTTCTATTTTCCCCAAAATGGACTTTTCTTAGCCCAGCAGGAGCGAGCTACCGCTTACCCATTCTAAATGGCTCATCATCTTTTGCTGTTCTCTTCTAAGACGACTTGTTTGCAAAAGCATAAATACTTGCTAAGCAAATTATAAAACCTTAGAAGATATTTAAAGAGAACTCACTGGTTCGTAGATAAAAGTTCAGCATTATTGCTCTTCCCAAATCATGAACTTTGTGTTCTCGTGACCAAGGAGTCACATTTTTAGCTTGCTAAAATATTCGCTGAAAAACATGCAGTGAAATCCACGGGTGGGAACATTCCATGGTATTTTCAAACACCGTGTGTCAGGAATTTGGCATCTCTTCCTCCAGGGAGCTCACTGGAGGGTGACCAGGTAGAACCCAGCAGGGCACAGCGGGCTTGTGCTGAAGCAGTCAGAAAACCCTCATTCCCAAAGGACTCCTCTCTCCTTGTCGCTAAAATCTGCTTCTAGTCAACTACTTCATATTCTCATTTGAGGAATAAAATTAAAACATGGAAGGCTTTGAAACCTCCTGAAGACTATTTCTGTGCAAGGTATTGTTTATTGGTAGCCTTTCACTATTTCCAAATAGGCAGTGAAAATAAGCCTGAGCCTAAAAGCGATTGCCAGACTTCAGCAGATCTAGAGAATTTTATTAAACCCCAGGCCCCTTAAAAAGTTGGCTTTCCTTTCAATTTAGGAAAATTGTTTTGGGTTGAGTTATTCAAAGTAATGATTTCTGGCAGTTACTTAGGTATGGTCTCTTAACTAATTAAGTTCTGATTTTCTTACATTATTTGATCATTCCTGCTGGCTTTATTTATCTATTGCTGGCATAACAAACCACCCCAAAGTTTGGTGACTTAAAACAACAACCATTTTATTCTCTCATGATTCTGTGGGTTGAATGGTCTCAATGGGGCCAGCTTCTCTCCCTCTCCCTCTCCCTCTCCCTCTCCC
>PVJS01006195.1:0-10178 GCA_004027185.1 Glis glis | reverse complement strand
AGCAAGTAGTGATACTCTCATCAACCTTGTGAGACCTTGTTTCCAAATAAGAAATAAAATCTGGCTGGGGGTGTAACTTGAAGGTAGAATGCCTCTGGGTTCAATCCCCAGTGCCACAAAAATAAATAAATAAATAAATAAATAAATAAAATTAGGACTGGAGGTGTAGCTTAGAGGTAGAATGCCCTTGGGTTCAATCCCCAGTTCTGCAAAAACAAAACAAAACAAAACAAAAATCAACAGCAAATCCAGGCACGTGTATGTGTGCACACGTGTATAGATGAGGGACAGGACAGCTGAAAGAAAAATGTTTACAGGTCATTTTTGTCATTCAAAACAAATATGGTAGGTTATAAATGATCCCTGACAAATTAAATTACAAACTCTGCTAAGTGAAAGACTGTAAGCAAAACCCAAAACCAAAGTAACATTTTAATCAATATCTAATTAACATTTAATTGATATTTTAATTATTGAGAATATCTGGGTAACAGCAACAGGAAGAACCCTTTTTTTGTTGTTGTTTTTTTTTTTCTTGGTACTGGGGATTGAACTCACAGGCATTCTACCTCCAAGCTACGCCCCAATCTTTTTTTTTTTTTTTCATTTTGAGACAGGGTCTTTGCTAAGTTGCTGAGGGTCTCACTAATTGAGGCTGGCCTCAAACTTGCAATCCTCCTGCCTCAGCCTCCCAAGTACAGGGATTACAGGTGTGCGCCACTGTGTCTAGCTGGAAGAATTTTATTTATCTAGAAATTAGCTTGCTCCCAACTTGTGAAGCCATCTTAACTCTGGCTTCCTATCTGTTGCTCAGTGAAGTGTCTGTGTGTCCCCTGAGTCGTTAGGCCAGGACACAGGAGTGCATGTTTGCCCTGGTCCAGAGAGAATGGCCCTTCATCTAACCATGCTTGTGGCCGGCCATGCCACCAACCCAGGTTTCAGCAGGGGCTGCCTACAAGTTGTTTACATCTGCTCATTTGTCACCGTCACTGCCCTGAGCTCCCTGAGTCTTGGAGAAAAAAAGAAAGAAAAGAATATTAACAAGACAGTCTGTCCTCTTGTTGGCAAAGAATTAGAGCAAGCCCAGGAAGACAGCCCCGAGGGTGAAGCCCTGCGGGGTCATTCCCTTTCCGGTGGCTTCCTCTTGGGTCTGGACTACAGTTAGACAGTTGGTGTTTAAGGTCTTTTCTGGACAAATCACAACACCTCACAAAACTTGCTAATTCATGAAAGGACCATTTATTTCTTCTGATTACAAAAAGATGGGCTTTGGGAGGGTTTTTTTCCAGTTTAACATATATATATTTAAAAGTCTATCTCTTAACCATGTAATTTCAACCAAGAATAATAATGTAAACACGGTTGATTGCTTAAAAACATACGCTGTGCTCTGGACCAATTTGGTTTTCATTATTATCAGGCCAAGAAGGAAGATGTCCTCTCTAATCTGGCTTGAAGTAGCTTTTGCCACACTCCCTCCTCTCAGGCTGTTAGAGAAACCATTCCATTGACAGGACCTTGGCTCCCCACGCATTTTAGCTTAAGGAAAGGGAAAGTTGCCGTCTTGGTAAGAGGCTCTGACTTCCTGATTGCTGTCAGCAAGAACTGAGTTTGGAATTTAAGACAAACTAAGCTTTTTAATTTTTTCCAATTCATTCATATTCTCTCTCTCTCTCTCTCTCTCTCTCTATCTATCTTTATCTCTCTCTCTCTCTCTATCTATCTTTATCTCTCTCTCTCTCTCGCTCTTTATCTCTCTCTCTCTCTCTCTCTCTCTCTCTCTCTTCTTGTGCTGGGGATGGAACCCAGGGGCATTCTACCTCTGAGCTATACCCCAGCCCTATTTTATTTCTTATTTTGAAGCAGGGTCTCACCAAGTTGCTGAGTATCTTGCTAAGCTTCCCAGGGTGGCCTCGAACCTGCAATTCTCCTGTCTCAGCCTCCCAAGTACTGGGATGACGGGCAGGTAGGTGTCACCATGTCTGGCTCCAGTGCTAATTTCAATAGAGATGTTTCCCCTAAATGGCTTACCTTTAGTTCCTCTGTTCAGTTCTCATAGTAGCCAAGAAAATCTTCCTGCATGTATATGAAGATGAAAAGAGAGTTTTTTTTTTTTTTGCGGTGCCAGGGATTGAGAGAGAGAGAGAGAGAGAGAGAGAGAGAGAGCGCAAGCTGAGTCTGGCCACGAACCCGGATCCTCCAGTCTCCACCTTCCAAAGTACTGGGATTACAAGCGTGCGCCACCACGCCCGGCAAGAGCGTAATTCTTAAGGTGATGTCATATCCACTATGCAAATCATTACAAGCCCAAGAAGCAAGAAAGATGAAGCTGGGAGTCTCAGAAGCATCGTTGGTTTGCTCTTCCTCTTACCATGGCAAGTATTTTCCGTAGATGAGAATCATGTTTTCAGCTCATGGTGCTGACCAATAAAATAGAGGAGTAGTGGGGGGGGGGGTCACAGTCTTGCCCGAGGGGAACGGCATTTGCAAATATGGATGGAGCTAATTAAAATTGGACAGGGTCAAAACTTTTTTTCTTTAAAGTTTTTATTTTTAAATCATGAACTCATAAAAAAAAAGTAAAAATAAGCCGGGCGTGGTGGCGCACGCTTATAATCCCAGTACTTGGGAGGCTGAGACAGGAGGATCCGGGTTCGTGGCCAGACTCAGCTACTTAGTGAGGCCTCCCCAACTCAGTGAGACCTTGTTTCAAAATAAAGAATAAAAAATAGGGCTGGGGGTGTAGCTCAGAGGTAGAATGCCCCTGGATTCAATCCCCAGTACCGCAAAAAAAAATTAAAAATAGTACAAATAGTTCTGTGTACCCCCCATCCAGCTTTCTCCAATGATGACCAGTTATATAGAGTCCAATATGGAAGCCAGGAATTAGCATACATTAGTGTACTAGTACTAGACTGCAGATCATATTTAGTTTTCACAGTTCTATAAATGGAGTCATATAGTATGAAACCTCTGGAGACTTGACTTTTTCATTCAGCATAATGTCCTTCAGATACACCCGGGTTGTTACATGTATCAGTAACCCATTCCTTTTTATTTCTGAGTAGTACTCCATTATATGGATGTACTAGAGCTTGTTCCACTATTCACCCGTTAAAGGACATTTGGGCTGTTTCCAATATTTTTCAACTTGAACAAAACTTCTGTGAATATGAATGTACAAGACTTTGTGTGAACAAAGTTTTTCCATTTCTCTGGAATAAATGCCCAAGGTTGGTGAATACTGAAAAATTGCCTTCCAGAATGGCTGTGCCATTTGCCACTCACACCAGCAACGTGTGAGACACCCAGTTTCTCCATATCCTCACCAGAGTTTGGCATTATCATCATTTTTCATATTAGCTGTTCTAATATGTGTGTAGTGATATTTCCTGGCTTTAATTAATGATGTGAACATCTTTTCAGGGGCGTTTTGTTTTGCTTGCTTTTTTTGTTTAAAATTCCATGTATTTCCTTTTGTTCTTGTTTTCATTCTTTTATTTATTTCCTTCCTTCTCCTTGTTTTCCTTTTTCTTCTTAATCATCTTCCTCCTCTCCCCCTCAGTAAACTTATTGAAGTATAACATGCATATAGAAAATTATAAGTATATAGTTCTGGAAATTTTGCCCAAAGTAAATACCCTTATTAGCCAGCATTCCTATTAAGAAGCTGAATATTTCTATCACTTGGAATTCCTCCGCCCAAGGGAATAACTTTTTTGACATCGAGCAGTAGAGATTAGCTTTATATATATATATTTTTTTTTCTTTGTAGTACCAGGGATTGAATGCAGGGGAGTTCTACCTCCACGCTATGCCCCCCGGCCCTATTTTTTATCCTTTATTTTGAAACCGGGTCTCACGAAGTTGCAGAGGGCCTCACTAAGGAGAGAGAGAGAGAGAGAGAGAGAGAGAAAGAGAGAGAGAGGGAGAGAGAGAGAGAAAGCTGAGGCTGGCTGTGAACCCGGATCCTCCGGTCTCCGCCTCCCAAAGTACTGGGATTACAAGCGTGTGCCACCACGCCCGGCTCTTTATATGTTTTTTAAGTTGCTGTAAATGGACTTGTTCAGTATCCACTCTTTTATGCCTGGTTTCTTTTAATCACGAGATTCATCAATTATTTTTGAACCATCTCTAGTAGTGACTGACTGCCAACTTCATGCAACCAATATCCAGAAGGTGTTCTCTAAGGTATGTTGTGGAGTTAAATATAAAAGTATAAAATCACTCTTGGCACTATACTCATTTGGGCCAAATGTCAGCAATCGAACCAACAGTAGTTCTAAGGACTGATAAACACCAATGGCCAAATAATATTGAGGGGCGATGGTGATGATGGTGTGGCCTGTATTCTGAAGTACAAACTACTGAGCCAACTCCCGCCCCTTCCTCCTTCCCCTTGCTTGGTCCATCTTTTCAAGGGAGTAATAGTTGTTTTTAGGGAGAGCTTTGGTATTAGGGAAACAGAATTATCAAGAAGGCTAATGCGTTGGAGCAAGGATGATTACATCGTATTTCCGATGAATGTGACGGACAACCAACATCGGCTTCTTGGCACCTCAAGGGGAGGCACTTCGGAGGTTGTCTGGGTCAGGGCAGAGGCAAATCGCCCGACCTGTCCTGTACCACCTTCCCTCTTCCGTAGCTGCTGCTGGTTATAATCCCCAAACTCTTTGTGTACAAGTGAGAGTGGATCAAGGGAAACTTTGATGTGAGTTGTTGTCACAGATGACAAAATTATTCTTTGTTCCAGAAAAGAGGAAGTGACACATTTGGGGCAGTTAAGATTAAGTTCTTGCAGAGATAAAATGGGTATCTCTGTGTTCCATCCTTTCCTGTTCTGCAGACATTTTCTATTGGTTATCTTGGGATTCAGACTTCCCCACCCCGAGCATGATGCTGTCATGGTGTACCGTGTGCCAACATGAAGCTGCTAGATATTTTATATCCCCTCTCATCATGAGTTACATGGTGCCATTCCCACTGAGAAGATAACAGAGTTCTCCGTTAAGTAGCAGACCCAGAGCTGGAATCCAGGACTGACACTGAGAACCCTGTGCCCTGTGCAGCACCCTGGTGCTCCCAGAATGGGCAGGAGACTGAGAATACTAAGGCTGAATCCTTAGTATTGTCCTTCTCTGGTTCCAGATGTTCAATTGCAGACTGTCTGTGGGCCAAAGAAAGCTCCTGTCAGACAATTATGTAAACCGCCTTAGTTCTGGGTTTACCTATGTGAGGCCTACTCACAAAAAATCCAAATTAGAATGCTGACAATTAGTAGATGTAGCAACTAGCTGGTTGCTGAAAGTGGGAAAATTCAGATCTTTCCTACTAGGTCACAGATCAGAGGACGCCATGCTAAATGTGTGGCTGTGACCTTGCGCAGGTTGCTATTTCCTCTCTTCCTTGTTATTTTCATCTAAGTAGAGATCATTGTGGGAGTTTCCTATAATCCACATAAAGCACCAGGGTAAAGGTGTGTGGCTCACATGTGGCGGTCAGTCCCTGTTAGCCATCACCACCTCTACCACCAGCGTCATTACTGCCACCCGGAGAATGTGGACAGGGCTGTGGCGGTGTTGGGGCTGGGGTCCAGCATGGCCTGAAGCCAGGTCTCTGGGCTGAGACCCCTCTGTTATTAGCAGCTGCCTTTTCTAAGAAAATTCTAGTTGTTGGATTTTAGATCCAAAATGTACTTTAGCCATCATTGGGCTGTTTTATGAAGGAGGAATCCAATGCAAAGAGAACTTATCTAAGAAAATTACCTAATCCTTGGAGCATTTTAAATTACAGGTTGAGTATCCCTTATCCAAAACGCATGTGACCAGAGATGTTTTGGAGTCTCTTGGATTTCGGACTATTTGCACACACTTTACTGGTTGAACATCCCTTATTTGAAAATGCAAAATTCGAATGCTCATGTACTACAATGTACTAATAAAAGCATTAAAAATATCTGCATGCTCCAAAATCCCAAACTTTCAACATATAGCAGTTTATATGTAAGGACGATTCAGATTTAGAGAGAAATGTTGAAAATAGTTGGTAGCTGCCATTTTGCATCTCTTTCTTTTTCCTTTTAGAGTACAATAACATATTCAACCAAAGATACCAGGGCTATGCTAACATTTTCATCCAACCAAAACCAAATTCCGTCTTACCAGTAGTCTGCTAGCTCCCTACAACAATGACCCCTCTCATGCCCTGGTGCCTGGGCGAGATCATGTCTCAGTGAGTTCTTGCTCTAAGACAGGTGATTGGTCAGTTGTCTCCACATCACCCTTGCCCTGGCTGTAGATCTGACATAAACTCCCTCTCCACGATGTATAATCCATATGGCTACCAGCTGAAGAGACTCTTCTCCTCTGTCAGCTCTTTGGATAAGCTGAAGACTTCTTAGTTTGCTTGGGTTTCGATGATGACTCTTGTTTCAACGTCTGAAATTTCCAGGGTCACGACCAAGTGAGTGCGGGGGGAAGAGGGATGATTTACACTTGTTACGTGACTCTGGATCCACAGGTGTTGACTTTGGCTTAACAATTATTGAGTGAGAGGTACTTCATATTAACTGATTAAATCCATTCTTTGCTGGAAGGTGCCCAGATGGTGGCAGTCTTCGTCTGGCCTGGGTTTTAGGGATTGTCCTGATTTCTAATGGTATAGCTTTTTTTTTTTAACCTTTTATACTTTTCTTAGCGCATGCCCAGAGCGCTTGGTGTATTTCCTTCTGCATCCCACTCCCCTCTCCCCTCCTTCCTCCCACACATGGTAGTGACACCTTCATTTATGGAAATAGCATTATCTGACCTGTCTCCTCCTTTATCCCTCCTTTATCCCCTTCCACTATTCTACTGGTCTCTCTCATTTATCTGAAATCCCTTTTGTTTCCTATTTTCTCTTGAGCTTCTACATATAAGAGAAAACGTATGACCCTTGACATTCAGAGACTGACTGACCCAATGTTTTATCTTATCGTCACCCGATATGCCTGGAGTTTAGTTAACAATTAAATATTGAGTCTCCAAACTTCTAGGATGTGAAGACTTAGTCATTTTTGTTTGCACTAGTTGACATTTGTTGCTAAAATCAATTCCTTGTCATACTGCTAACCACATCCTAGTTTTTCTTTAGCAGTACTGTACCCAACTCTCCATGAGCTGATATCACGTGTGGTAACAGGTACACTACCTGGCTCTGGCCAGTCAGCGTTTCATCCCCTTGGCTGTGGAAATTGGTTCAGGAATGAGCACAATGAAGCTCGGCTCTAGGAGTTGCTCAGTGGTAGAACACTGCCTAGCATGCACCAGGGCTGGGGTTGGTTCCCCAGAACTGTGGAAAACAACAAAAAAAGATAGTAGGGCATCCTAGTACTTTTGCTTTAGATACAGGAAAGGAACCATTCTCTCTTCCCAGTAGACTTGAAACTATGAGTTAGGAGCCTGGAGCTTTTGGTAGCCTGTGCTTCCGTGAGGGCAGAGCCAGCCCGAGAGGAAGCAAATCCAGAAAGCAGAGCCAAGAGATGGAGGCAAGGTGAATTCTCTCTGCCTGCGTTCAGCCTTCCTCTGGATTTCCTCAGCTTAAAGGGGCAATACTTTTTTTTTTTTTTTTTGCTTAAGCCAATAAAGTTTGGTTCTTTGTAACTAAAAGCGTTCTGATTGATTCAAGATGACTGCTAGGTTGCATTTCCTGCAGAAAGTTCTAGATTGTTTAGAGAAGGACGAGAGACCCTAAGAAACCTCTAGTCCCTGGACATTGCAAAGGAACAGACCAGTGAGCCCTGGCATGATTAGTGGAGACAGGCCAGCCAGAACTCAGAATTAAAGTCTGTCCTGAAGCATCATGAGAATGTATTGATTCAAATTAAGGTTTATTTGTAAGTATTTGTGATCATTTATTTAAACTATTTTGGAAGGCTGAGAAGTGAAGAAAACAAGTTTTACAGTTGGAACGTGGGACAGTAACTTCATTCTTGAGCCTCAGTTTCCTCATCTGTGAAATGGGTATAATCAGAGTACCTGTCTCAAAGAATCATTAAAGGAGACCCTATATATAAAACACTCAGAACAAGATGTCTAGTATATCCTCAGTAAATAGAAGATATCGCTATTAATAATGATTGGAATTTTTCCTTTTTGGATTGTGTGATGATGGAATTAGAGTCAAATCTAATTTAGAAGCACAAACACTCTAGACAGGATAATGGGCTTATTAAACATTCCTTAGGCTGCCTCAGATTTGTTTGCTAGCTCTTCTAAATTAGTGGATGTTTTAGTCTGCTTTTTTTTGTCACTGTGACCAAAATACTTGAGAACAACTTAGAGGAGGAAAGGTTTATGTGGCTCAGTTACAAAGGCTTAGTTCATGGTCAGCCAGCTCCAAGTCACAACATCATGGTGGCAGGGTGTGATGGTGGAAAGCAGGAGAGAGAGAGAGAGAGAGAGAGAGAGAGAGAGAGAGAAAGGGAAGGAACCAGGGTCTTATATAGTCTTCAGGCCACAACCCCAGTGCCCGACCTCTAACCACACCCTACCTGCCTGGGGTAAATTCATTCAAACTATTAATCCTTCAATGTATTTATCTATGAGATCATCTAATCTATGATATTAGAGCCCTGACTCAGTTGTTTCACCTCTGAACATCTTTGCATTGCCAATACATGAGCTTTTCCAGGGAACATTTTTATATCCAAACCACAACACTCCACAACTGGCCCCTGAAAATCTCATGCCCCTCTCACAATGCAAAATGCATTTATCCCATTCCCAAGAGCCCACATAGTCTTAGCAATTCCAGCATTGCTCAGAAGTTCAATTTCTCCTCGGAGACCCAAGATAAACTCTCGGCTGTAAGTCCTTGTAAAAATAAAAAGCAAGTCACATGCATCCAATGTACAAGGGCACAGAGTAAACAATCCCATTCCCAAAGGGGAAGAATAGTGGTATAGAAAGAAAGGATAGAACCAAAGTAAGACCAACACCCAGCAAGGCAACACTCAGTCCTATAGCTCCGCGTGCAACACCCAGTGCACACAGTGCTGAGATGAGGGCTCACAGGGCTTGGGCAGAAGGCAAAAGGAAGCCTAACACTGGTCGTTTCCTTAGTTTCAATGAATGAGCAGTGTTACCATTGCTCAGTCCTTCTCCCGATGGAAGAGTCCAGGCCAAACATTACCTCCTGGGCACTCAAAAAAAAGTCCACAAAAGGAAAAAAAAACAAAGCAAAGCAAATCAAAAAGCCTAATCCAAATTATGTGCCTGGCAGTACACTAAACCCTCTTGTGGACTATTTTTTTTTTCACCATAACTCCAGAAGATAGAAACTTTTAACTTCATTTCACAGAGAAGACTCAGGCTTAAAAACAACAACAAAACAGGACTTGGTCTTGTTAAAGGAAAGTTGGTAAATCGTGGAGGTGGAATTGTAGCTTGGGCCACCGGAACCCAGGGCTTGTTCCTGTGAGCACTGCACACAGTCCCCGCATTGCCTGTGCACCTCAAGTCTAGCAAGATTCACATCCTTAGCGTCTGCCCTCCGGTGTCTGTGCCCAACTCTGTCCATGGTAGATCCAAATTCACCAGGAGACCTTGCTCCCAGGAGTCACGACTCCCAGGACCACCCGCAATGCCAACAGTAGGATTTTCCAGTGGCAAATTACACAGCTGATAGGGGCAGAACTGAATCACTTTGAGGAAAAAGGATGTCTTTCCTGGGAAGAATTGTTATATTCTCATTATACCTGCGTGTTGCTCCATAAATTTGGAGAAGATGTCTCACTGTGGGAGGACAATCACTCTTTCCTCATGAATCACTTGGCAATAGATTTAATTACAACTACCTAATATGAGAACCAGATGGGAGTAAAAGGTAATTACATTTATTTATTTATGTATTTTATTACAGTGCTCAAAGGGGGAAAGAGAGATGTTTACTTGAAACAATGACTTATTTTATGTGAATTTTTTTATTGATAGTGTGGAACAGGCACACTGTTCCACAATGAATTAAAAAACACTTTCCACCACCCTATGGAACCTTGAAGTTTCCTCTGTCACCTTGATGAATATTATCTAAGATCTGTGTTGTTGCTATCAGATATTATCATTGTCTTGACTTGTCTCTTTGAGACTGTGTGTGTGTGTATGTGTGTGTGTGTGTATGTGTGTGTGTGTGCGTGTGTG